>CM062819.1:1313416717-1313644456 GCA_031772625.1 Pinus tabuliformis
TTTTAGGGTGTTTATCTTTTAATTTCCTGTTTTAGGGTGGTTTTATCTTTTAATTTCTGCAATAATCAATAGATATCTTTTAGAAAAAGATAAACATTGAAATAATCACCTAGTGTATTTGGGCAGTTATTCCTTAAATTGCAAATTCTAAAATATTCTAGATCCTTATTTGTTGATTTTAGGGTGACCTATCTTTTCAATTCTATAATAATCAATAGAAATCCTTAAAAAAACATAAACATAAAATTTCCACCTAATGCATTTGAGTCATTCTTTTTTTAAATTGCAAATTCTTAAAATATCCCTATTCATTAAATTTTCAAAATATGCCATCAAAATAACACTCAAATATAATATGCAATCAAAATTACACTCAAATATACAATTAAAGGGTTACAAAAATACAACATAAAGTAAAGGAAATTTGGCTTGATGTTTTATGTTTATCTTACTCTCCAACACTACGCAATTTAAAACTCAATGAACGCCATGGTGCATCTCTGTATTTTATACATTAATTTTCCATTTCTCATGATTTCTGATTCAAAGCTTCAAGCCACGTTATGGTATTCGTTAAAAACACAAAATATCTGCTTCCCAAATGGGGTGTATTCTCTTCTTAGGAGGGACCATGTGCTGAATATGGTGAAGGAATCACAATCTCCTGTGAACACTGTGAACCTAGAAATTCTTATGAAAAAAATATTTCATTTAACTATATATATTTTTTCGATCCAGTCTTTGCAAAATGTGCTGTGTACTTTATTTTCTTTCAGAAAAGATGTCTGAGTACAGGTATTGGAAGATTTAGCCCCCTTGCAACCCATGCGAGGACGACAAAGAAACTTTGTTTTTCAGTTCTTTTTACAAATCATGTCGGTCTGTTCTCTCTCAAAACCTCTGGTCTGTAATCTATATTGACAGCTGCGTTAACTTTATTTGATTGCATGTCGTTTATGATTTAAATTGAACAATGTGGTTATAAAGTTTTTTCTTAAAGTGATGTACTCTTTTTTCAAATGGAAAATGATATTGATTAGTTAGTTTTATTGGTGAAAAAGTAATATGTTATTAGTATAGTGGGGTTGTTTATTTTTTTGGAAAATTATTTTTTTGTGGTTAGAATTTGATTTTTTTCTTCAAAAAGTCTAACAATAGGAGTGTTTAGATAGTTTTCTTATTGGTGAAGAAAAAAATCTGGGGCACCCAAAATCTTAAATTTAACAACTGTAATCCAGATTTTCCAAATTTTCTGTCTGATTTTGGTCAAAATCTTGCTAGAATTTCCACTATTTTCAGGGCAAAATTGTGCCCTCATTAGACCACTCTTAAATTAAATGGTTAATGAAAATTTATAGATTTAGAATACAAGTACTAATGACCACTGTTATAACAGTGTTAGCAATAATTAGAATTTTAAATTTAAAACACATAATATCTGTGTAAAAAAACTATAAAATTTGTCACCTCTCTTTCCAATATACCTACTTAATCTAATATAACTAGCACAACCACATTAGTAAATGTGGTTGATATATACCGATTGACGTCATTTTCATAGGGAGACATATAAAAGGTGGAAAATGATGCCAATTGAAATATATCAATATCTACTAATGTGGTTGTGCTAGTGGACAACTCGCATGCATGGAGAGAATAGTAGATGATTATTATTATTATTATTATTATTAATTGATGACCATTATTAATATTATTAATAACCAATTTAATTAATATTAATATTAATATTATTAAACATTTTAAAACAATGATTATGAACAACCATAGTTGACTTTACTTAACTAAGGTTAACCTTAGCCAATCATGGTTGATTATAATTGAATATGGTCAAGTTACATTGACTAAGGATGACTATGAACAAACGAGTATTATTGACTATGCCAAACATAAGGTTGACCAAGGTAGATAATGGTAAACTATTAATAATATATTGTATCATATAGTAATAATATATTCAACCTTAATATGACCATTATTATTGTTAGTGATTAACTTAATTGTTAGTATTAATATTATTATTAATATTAAGCTTCAATTATAAACCCTAATATTATTATTATTATTAGGGATTTTGAATAAGGTTGGTAAACCCTATAATATCATTATTATAGAGTTGAGCAAGTTTGATCATGTTTGACCTTAGTTGACCATTCTAACTTTCTTGACCTTGAATGAACTTGGTTGACCATGGTTGCTCACTAGTTGAACATGGTTGACCACGGTTTGCCATAGTTGGCCATAAAGACCTTGATTGACCATTATGGTTGACTATTGTTTGACTATGTTTGACTAATGTGGTCGAGTATGTGTGATTATTAATATTAATTAATAATACTAAAAGACGATAATGTTTGACTAAAGTTTAAGAGTGTTGACTACCAAATGTAGTAAAACATAATCGAATATATTTAACAACATTAGTAAATGTGGTTGACTAATTTTTTAATAATGAATTGAAACATTGAATAATTTTTTTCACCTTTTATTTGATTAGTTGATCATGGTTGAACTTGGTTGACCATTCTAACCATGTTGATGTTGGATGACCTTGGTTGACCTTAGTTGACTGTTCTAACCATGTTGATGTTGGATGAGCTTGCTTGAAAATGGTTGATCTTGGTTGAGCACAATTGCTCATTGTTGACCATGATTTGTCATGGTTGGCCACGGTTGATCATGGTTGACCATAGAGACCTTGATTGACCATTATGGTTAACTATGTTTGACTAATGGTTTACTTTGTTTGACTATGTTTATCTATGTTTGACTAATGTGGTTAACTATGTGTGATTATTAATATTAATCAATAATATTAAAAGCTAATAATGCTTGACCGAAGTTGAAGATTGTTGACTATAAAACATAGTCGAACATAATCAACATCATTAGTAAATGTGGTTGACTAGTTTTGTAATGTCACATTATGATATTGGATAAATTGCAATGTAATGTAACATTATGACAATGTTTGTTGCACTATGACGTTATAAATTGCAATGTAATGTAACATTGTGACGTTGGATATATTTATGTACTATTCTGATGTCACATGTTTGCTTATTAATATTAATCAATAATATTAATAGGTGATTATGTTTGACTAAAGGTGAAGAGTATTGACTATCAAACATGGTCCAACATAGTCCAACATAGTCAACTAAATTATTAAATGTGGTTGACTAATTTTGTATGTCACATTGTGACGTTAGATAAATTGCAATAATATTTGCCACATTGCGATGTTGGTTAGATTTATATACCATTCCCACGTCACAATATTAATATTAATATTAATATTTAAATTATTATTAGTCAACTTCATTAATGTTAATATTGTTATTATTAAACATTTTTAAATATTGATTGTGATCGACTGAGGATGACCTTAGCTGGCTAAGGTTAACAATGTTTGACTTTGATTAACCATGATTGACTATAATTGAATATGGTTGAGTTATATTGACTGAGGATGACTATGAGTGAACAAGGTTGACTGTTTTAAATATGGTAAACATAGGGTTGACCACGTTTGATCATGGTGAACTATTTAAACATTAACTATAAAAGTTGACTTTGTTTGACTACATTGACTATATTTAACTATTAATATTAATCAATAATAATAATAGGAGATTATGTGTGACCAAAGTTGAAGAGTATTGGCTGTTAAACACAGTCAAACATAGGCGAACTTAGTCAACCAAATTAGTAAACCAATGTGTTTTGAACCATATTAATATTAATATTAATAATTTTTTTTAAACATTGATTATGGGTGAGCATGTTTTAACCATGGGCGAACATGGTGATCCAGGTGGATGTTTGTGGCCACCCATCTATTCCACTGGGAACCCCACCACTATCTCTTTCGATTTTTTAGTTTCCTTAATTGTAGCACAATTACTATTTTTGGCAGTTTTTTGGGTTCGAAACTTCTGTAGCCGTTTTGAGGCCCTAAACGACGTTTTTTTGGGAAAACTAGGGTCAACAAATGTTGTAGGTTGAAAGTTGTGGTCCTCTTATAGATCTTTCTAATGAGGTATTTTGCGTGTCAAACGAAGATCATATGCCAAAGTTACGACCCCGAGAAGTTGATGTACCAATTTACCCAAACAAGGCCCATAGTTTGACGCTTTATCTCCTAGGGTTAGGTTGTAGGAAGTTTAGGGTTTTCCATTATTTCTCAGTAATAAATAGGCCTCCAAGCCTTATTGTAACACAGTTCAAAGGCATGTAGCCGCCACATCTCTTCTTAGAGATAAGCTACCATCACCCGAGCTATTCTTATTTCCATTTTGTTTGTAAGCATATTTCAATATTTGATTTTAATGAAATGAAGTGTTATTTCTGCTGCATCTTTGTATTTATGGTTATATCTGTAATTTTTTTCATTCATGCATAAGTCTAGATCACATGGATTGACCAAGTTTACCATGGGTGAACATGGTTTGATTAATTTCACCATGGTTGACCATAGTTTTCTATGATAGATTATGGTTTTTTATATTGATAATGAATGACTATGATTGACCACGTTTTACCATGGTGAACTAGGTTGATCATATTGACCATTGTTGGTCATGTTGAGCATGAGTTGACCTTAATTTTCAAAGGTTAATTATGGTGACTATGGTTGACCGAATATGACCATGATTGACCTAAGTTGTTGAACATGACTCACCATCATTTCATATTAGTAAATGTTGACTGAGGATGATTATGAGTTAGAAAGGTTAAGTATTGTTAAATATGGTAAACATAGGGTTAACCAAGTTTGATCATGGTCAACTATTTAAACATTGACTATAAATGTTGATTTTGTTTGACCAATGTGGTTGACAATGTTTGATTGTTAATATTAATCAATAATAATAATAGACGATTATGTTTGACCAAAGTTGAAGAGTGCTGAGGGTCAAACATAATCAAGCATAGTCAACCACATTAGTAAATGTGGTTGATTGATTCTGTAATGTGGCCTTGTAGCATTAGATAAATTGTAATGTAATGTAGCATTGCAACAATGTTTGACATATTGCAACGTTGGATAGATTTCTGTACCATTCGAATGTAACAATATTAATATTATTATTAGTCAACTTTATTAATATTAATATTGATATTATTAAACATTTTTAAATCTTAATAGTGACTGGCCAAGCATAACCTTAGTTGACTAAGGTTGACAATGTTTAACTTTTGTCAACCATGGTTAACTATATTTCACTATTGTTGACCGTGGTTAGATTATAGTTGATCGTGTGTGATTATTGCTAAACATCCCTGACTATGTTTTGACTATGGTTGACCATAGTTGACTATAATTTTCCATGTTCACCCTTTTTAAACATCAATGATTATGTTTTGATTGCGAATGACTATGTTTAACAATTATTTGACTATGGTTGACCACAATTTATTATAGCTGTCCATGTTCACCATGTTTAAACATCACTAACCATTTTTTTATTATGAATGAACCTATGGTTAACAATTGTGTGACTAGGGTTGACCATGGTTTGACTATTGTTACTCATGATTGGGTATGGTTGAACATGATTTGACCATGATTGACCATCATTTGACCATGATTTTCTTATGTTCAACCATAGTTGAATATGATTGACTATAGTTGACCTTGGTTTAAATATAATTTGACTATGGTTGACCATATTTTTATTATGGTTTATCTATAGTTGACCATGATTTGACTATGGTTACCATTGCAATAGTGATTGTTGATGGTTAACCATGATTTGACTATGGTTGACCCTGATCATCCACTATAGGTCTCCACGGTCAACCATGACTATATTGGATGGTTAAATATAGTTCACTATGGTTTACTATAGGTCACCTACAAATGGAACATGATGCCCGTGGTAAGTATGGTTTACCATGGTAGTCATGTCAACTATGATGCCCATGTTGACTATAGTTGACCATGTCAGCAATAGTCAATATTATTTAACACGTGTTAATGTATATACTAATTTATGGTTAAGACATTATAAATGTGCAAATTAAAATATTATTAATGTGTCATTAATGTCATATTGAGCCATTAAATTAATGATATATATATATATATATATATATACATATATATATTAAATGTTTATATATTAATTATGTATTAAGTATTGTATTAATGAATTAATTATTAAAATGTTATATTAATGTGTTAATAATGTTTTATATATATATTTGAACAAATGCCCCAAGCTAAGTTGGATATCGAATGATGTTGATATTATAAATTGCTTGTTGAAACTTGGGAGCACGAAGAATCTAAGGTCCCTAACATAGATGGTTTTGCACTATGGTCTACTTGGAACAAGCAATCCTCCCATAGAGGCATTGGGGGTATACCTTGTTACATTAAGAAGAACATCTCCCCCCATGCTAGGATTTATAAAAACGACCCTTACAACCAATATAGTTGGATAGAGATTATTGACATTAATGATAAAAAGACCTACATAACAATTTGTTATTCCCTCCCCCATCAATTCTAACTTCTATAAGGAAAAGAACCTAGATAAAAATAGTCCTTACAATGGTTTAGAGAATGATATTTCTAGCCTAAGGAATGAAGGTAATATCCTTTTAATGGGTGACTTTAATGCTCGAACTTCAAGCAACCAAGCTATTCTTATAAGCAATCATTCCAACCCTAATCCTCTTTGGTTAGACGAAGACCTTACTTTGGCTAGCCGGTACAAAAGGAGCTTTGAAGACCTCGGGGAGAATTTGTTTGGGTCCGAGCTAGTCAAGCTCTGTAGTGCTCAAGATCTCATAATTTGCAATGGTCTAAATAAGTGGCCAATTCTAGCCAGATGACCTATATCCATGGGCTTGGTAGAAGCGTGGTAGACTATGTTATTTCCGATCTCCCTTTATACAATGAAATAATAAATTTTGACATCATAAACGACCATGAGCCTCACTCTAATCATAGGCTTTTAATTTTAACCCTCAATTTTGTCCATAGAGATGCCATAGAAGATAATCCTTATAGCCAAAAGAACTTAATATTTGATAGAAATGAAAACGATCCCTTTCTAAATGAATTAATAATTAATTTGCTTCCTTTATCTAGCATAGACAACATAGAAGATCTCTATCATAATTTTACTACAACCCTTTCATATTCTATTAACAAGTTCTCAATTGAAGTTTAAAGTAATAAAAGAAATAGAAAAACCAACCTATGGTATGACAAAGATTGTAAAGTGCAAGGAGAGCAATTAAGGAAGTTGTTGATGAATCTCTTAAAATTGGCAAGATAAAAATATACAAAGCCCTAACTAAAAGGAAAAAAGGCAGTATATTCGTAAAAGACAAGAGAATCTCTTACACCTCTCTAAGGTAGTTCCTAAGAAATTCTGGAGGTAGATTCTAACTAGGAAAACTAAAGATAATAATAAAATTGCTTTACACGACTAGAATTCCTACATTAAAAAGCTTTATGAATCTCCAAATGTCATGGATAACTTTGAAACCTTGCTCACAACGAAAGAAGTTTTCTCATTAGAAGACATTGATTTTGGGGTTAAACACCAAGAAAATGGGAAAGCTAAGGACATTGAAGGTTACTAGGCGGAAATCTTAAAAATTGGAGGTCCTGTCTTCATCCCCCATATCCACAAGCTTTTCAATCAAGTGGTCAAGCAAGGGTTCCCTAAACCTTGGATTCAGAGCCTCATTATCCCTATTTTTAAAAGTGGGGATACAAATAACCCCTCTAATTATTAGACTATTATGATCAACCCTCTCTTAGCCAAGTTATATGGTATTATTTTGGAAAAGAAGTTGAGCATATGGCTTGAAAGTGAAGGAAAGCGGGCTAAAGGCCAAGCAGATTTTAGAAGTAAACACTCAACAACGAACCACCTCGTTATGCTTAGGATCATTGTGGAGGAATGCCACAATGATAAATCCAATCCCTTTTTTTGCTTTGTGGACTTTAGAAAGGCTTTCGATACGGTTCCTAGAAACAACCTATGGAATAGATTAGAAGAGCTAAAGGTTCCTTTCGAGTTGAGAGCTACCGCTATAAGGTTATATGAGAATGTAATTGCCAAGTTAAAGAGCAATGAGGGGTGGTCAAAAGATATTAAGTGTAATATTGGAGTTAAACAAGGTTGCCCCCTCTCCCCTACCCTATTTGGAATTTACATTGATAAGCTAGAAGGTTGTTTAGACGAATCAGGCTGTGCTGACACGATCTTAGCTGGGATAGTCATCATCCTTCTTCTCTATGTTGACGATATTGTTCTTCTTGCATGGTGCTCATTTGATCTTGATAAGCAACTTAGACTTCTTAAGGATTTATGCTCTACCATGGGTTGACTGTTAACACTGACAAAACAAAAGTTATGATTATCAAAGCTAAGAAGGACACTTACGCTAATTTTATGTATGAAAATAGTAACTTGGAGGAAGTGTCTTCTTACAAATACCTAGGAATTGATATTCATCACAAGCTCAATTGGAACTATAGCATTGAGAAAGGGATTAGTGGGGGGTGGAAAGCTTATTTTGGTCTTGAAAATAATTGTAAAACGACAAACCTCGTAATGTGAGATAGAAAGAAGTTCCTCTTTGAAACTTTAGTCACTGCTGTTATCTTATATGGATGTGAGGTTTGGGGGTGTAGCATCTCTAGAGAATCTTGGAGAAAGATTGAGAAAATCTAGAAGCATTTTATAACGTATAACCTCAAAATTAAAAGCAATACACCCTATCCTATTCTCCTTATAGAAGCAGGTCTTTCCCCTATCGAGAGCCTAGCTATGACTAGGTTTCTGTTGTACAAGCACAAGCTCAATAGCATAGGAGACCATAGACGTCCTAAGCTAGCTTTAAATTCCATCCAAAACCACCTAAGGCTCAATCGAGGTTGATATAAAGATGAGAGGGTCTTGTTAAACCATTGGGAGATCGACGAGAATGCTGCATTGCAAAACATTAATACTATTAAAAATATTGTTACTTCTAAGTTCAAAGAAAAAATGTGGTGTGAGAAAGATTTAGCAGCTAAAAGAAAATTAAGATATTATAAGGAGGTCATCAACCCTACCCTAGAAGATCAAAAGTATCTCTCTGTTTTAACTAGATCAAAGAAGAAAATTAATATAGCCAAGATTAGAACAAACTCTCATGAGCTCCATAGTGAAACGGGTTGTTGTGCAGTCCCTAAAACACCATGGATGGAAAGGATTTGCCATCTTTATGAGAATATGAACATCGAGGATGAAAATCACTCCCTCTTAGAGTGCCTTGCATACAATCACATTAGATCTCAATTTCATAATCTTTATTGCATAATGACCTTCCTAGCCTTTTACAATGTCAAACTTATAGTGAGCTCGGGAGGCTTCTCTCCAAGCTCTTTAAGCATAGGAATAAAATCTTAAATCAAACTAAATAAATCGTTTCTTTAGGTCCAATACATTAATTTATTAATTAATATTTTTTTTTTGTAAACTTAGGCATTCCTCTTTCTATATTATGATAACAGAAACTTATAGCAAACTACTGATCAGGTGGCAAATCTGCCCGTAGGAAACCAGACCAAAATTTAAATATGTTTTTCTCCTTCATACTGTCATAACCAAATTGTTGAGTACTGCTATCTAAACTAACTACACAACCATAACATAGTAACCAGGCACAGTTCATTTTTAACATCATTTAAAAAAAACCAGAGACTCGTCTCTGTCATTCCTCATCTGACGAGTTGACCGGGGCGGGCGCCGTGGCACTGCACCCAGGTTTCACCTACTTCTGTTCCATTGCCCATTTCATTTCCTGCAACATTTGTTCCATCTTCAGCAGCATCACGTGGTTTCTCGCTATCTGGACTTGGACGGCCGCAAGCTCTTTCATGAGGGTTGCCTTTAGATTATCTGTTTCCTCCCTTGTCTGGCTTTTTTCCTGTTCCTCTCTCTGCTTCCTGTCTTCCTCCTCTTCTTCTCTGACAGCCTGGTTCATTTCCATAGCCCGGGCGACCACATGTTTCATTATCCAAAACTGTTGTAACGTCTTATTAAACAGAGAATTTCTGCTCCTAGTAGTTCCGGGGTTGGGAATCAGCTCCTCCCATTCCCCTCTGGGAATTTCCTTATTCTCGCTAATGGTCCTCAACTCCTGTTCCCACCCATGGATTTGAGCGCGTGTTTCCGGGGAGTTCCCAGCCATATACGCGTTTATCAGGAACATGCTTTTCTCTGAGTCTGGCTTCCTTCCTCTCCGCTTCGGATTGCTGCTGGTGCCTTCATCCCTGGTTCGAGCTTGTTTTGCCTTCTTCGGAGCCATCTTGCTGCGGTCCTGAAACCTTGAATTTATTGAGGCTTGTCTACCTAGCAAGACAGCAAACCACAAGTCAGTGCCTTTGAATTGAGGTTCTGCGGACATCCAGTCACTTACCTTCCCAGCCTTGGCCTGAGGGGCCTGCCATTGCTTCTGGCTGGCAGTCCTGAGCCACCTCACAACTTCACCTGCTATGCGGCCCGATACCCTTCCCCCCCTCTCTACATCCCAGAAATCCTCGCGCTGACCAGCATGGCTGGTCTCAGCAAACAGAGCAATCCTCCCTCGGCTTCCCATCTGATGGGGAAGGCTTATTACCCCCCAGTGGCCCAAAGAGCTTCTGCGCGTAGCCTGCCAGGGGTTATCCAGGCAGCCGACATAGTTATGGTACTAGAGCCCATCATGGAGCTCAGTGAGACCTGGCAAAGCCACCCTCCCCTCCCACCTCTCCATTCTTATCATGAAATGACCCTGACTACGGGGGCTGCGAGATTCTCCACCAGAACTCTCCTCCGCTCTGATGGGCCAGAGGTTATTCATCTCGTGGCCAGGATAACCACCTCCTATCCGTCTACTGGTTAAAGGCTCCCTTTTGCTGAACATTCTCGTTAAAAAACAGGCGATTCTACCTCTATCTAACACAGGGTCTGAAAGACGGGGGCTCAAGGAAACATACCACCTTTCTTCGCCACGACCTGAGATGAGGGCTGGATGCTGAGCCTTGCTGCCACCTTTCGCCGATCCTTCATTCTTCGTGCTATGCTGCATGAACGTTCTAATGGCCACCTCAAGCCTTTGCTTATACACTCTCCTTTGTCTTTTCATCCTACCCTCCACTTGGCCACTTGATTGCCCGGCTCTCATCCCCGCATCCCTTCCTCGGGATTTGGTGATACCTGTCTATCCTCCTTTATTCTTCATTACTCCTACATTCTCCCAGCTGCTCCTGCCGTACCCTTTCTGTACCCTCGATGCCACCTGTCGTCCTTCCTCTTCCATTTATCCCGACTTCCCACACTCCCTCCAGATCTTTCCTTAATGATGCCTCGGTTCTCTCTACTTCCCCGTTAGGTGGCCCTTGCCCCATCATCTACCCTGCTTCGTCACTTATGTCTCTCCTGTCCTTTCTTACGGATATGCTGTCCATTCCTGCCCGCTGCAATCTTTCCCCGCAACTGTTACGTCCTATCTGATTCTGTCCGTTTGCCTCAATATTTCCATTACCACCCTTATCGTCGTCCAGTAATTGCTGTAATCTGTCGCGCTCCTCCTGTAGCAGCATATCCATTCCTTCATTGTCAATCGACTTTCCTCTATTCCGACTACCCCAATTCACCAACCAGTCAGCTGGTTTGTTGCCCGAGCGCCTCACATGGGAAGGGATGAGATAGTCTATTTTGGTCAGGAGTTTCCCTATTTCGCCAATGAGCCACGCCGTGCGCCAGCTCTTACTGATTTTTTCCACTGGTTTTTGCTGTTGTAATTGCCTTACCATGTCCACCACCAATTTAGAGTCTCCCTCAATTTGGAGACTCTTAATTTTTACCTGTATCGCAATTTCCAGGCCCCGCTTCAGAGCATGTAGTTCCACTTCATTATTTGTCGCCTCCCCGCAGTCCATTGCAAATATTCTCAGGGTGTTACCACAGTCATTTCTAAAGACTCCCCCGATACCTGCTTCTCCCGGGTTGTGTTTGGCAACCCCGTCGAAATTGAGTTTTGTGAATCCCTGTGGGGGCTGTCTGAACTTTGTTATTTCTGCCACCTCTCTGACTTGGGCTTTTCTTTGGACACTCCCACTTACCATACTCTGGTTTACCTCTAATCTCTTCAGGATTTTCTCCTCCAGTGGCGACACCTGCCAGTCCTCGTCTTTCCAACTCTCCATTAAAATCATTTCTCTCATATTTCTGAGGGTTTGCTCCCATATGTCTGCTGGAGCTCAGTTTTATGCCTTGAAAATGACACTATTCCATGCCTTCCATATGTTCCAGATCAAGAACCCAGCGGAGAGCAGCCATGCACGATTAATCACCGGATTTTGGTAAGGTTTCCTCGGCCAGTTTTCTATGGAATTAATGATGTTTTGATAATTTCTATGACAACGCTCAAATAGTTTGCCATGGCTTTCCCATAGGATGTTGTTGACTATGCACCGGTTCATCAGGTGCTCCATAGTCTCCTCCTGTGAATTACAGAGCGCGCAGCGAGATGGTCCTTGCCGCCCCTTCCTCTGTATCTGGTCCCAGGTAAGCGCCCTTCCATGTAGCATAGTCCAGACAAAGAAAGACACTTTCGGCCAATGTTTAATTTTCCATAGATTTTTCCATTTTTTTGTCTCTGCCTGTTGATTCTGGTTAACTGTGTGATAATATCCTTCTGATATTGAGAAAGTGCCTTGAATTCGGGTGCCCCATCTTAGAATATCTGACCCAGTTTTCCTCGCCAGTTTTCGAGATGCCATCTCTTTGTAATAATCTTGCCATCTGTCTGTGTCAGGGGCCCCTTCCCAGTCTTCTTTCTGCTTCCAGTTACGCCAATATCCTCCTACCCCTGGTTTCCAGAATTTGCCTACAACCTTCCCCTCTGTCTGGGACGTGAATTCATGGATGGCTTGGAGGTTTTCTTTGAGGATGAGCCTTTCACGTTGCTGCCATGATTCCTCCCAAAACCTGGCTTTATCTCCAGCTCTTATCTCCCAAAAACTATACTCTCTTATCAATTCTTTGTTACCCCTTGCCAGGTTCCAAATTGCGGAGCCTCTAACCTCTGTCTGGCTTCTCATTTTGTCTCCGGGTTCCCCTGTTTCCTCATATTTCCTTTCCCATATCACTTTCCACAGATCTTGGCCGCCCTGGGACCACCTCCACCAAAGCTTCGCCCCCATCACTTGGTTAAGAACGAAGGGGTCCCTTAATCCTAAACCTCCGTCTTTGGTTAGCCTGCTAAGCCATGCCCATGAAATTAGGGCCCATTTCCTAGTCTTGCTGGTTCCCTGCCAAAGAAATTTCTTGAACATGGCAACCATCTTTTGACTAATGGACTTGGGGATAGCTTGACACGAAATCTGGTAGATTGGGATAGCCTGCAGAACAACTTTTAATAGAATTAGCTGGCTAGGGGCATTCAACGAGCGAAAGGTCCAATTTTCCATCTTGTTCCTGATTTTTTTAATTAAGGGTTCCCAGTTAACGGCCCTGTATTGATGCTCATTCAACATAATGCCCAGGTATTTTGTCGGGAAGGTTCCAATTCTGAACCCCATGGTGCGTGCCAAGAATCTTTGGATCGCAAGCGGGGTGTTAAAGAAGAAAACCTCAGTTTTCTCCTTATTAATCTCTGTCCCGGAAGCTTGATTAAATTCAGATAATGTTTTAACAATCTTCTGGGCCTCCTTGAGCGTGGCCTGGCCATATAACATGACATCGTCCACGAATTGCTGGTGCGAGACAGGGAGATCATTCCCACATATTCGTAGCCCCTTTATCTGATCCCTGGCGACTTGGGCTTTGACCAGCCTACCCAGACCTTCCACGGCCAAGATAAAAAGGAAAGGAGACAGGGGATCTCCCTGCCTTAATCCGCGCGATGGGTTGAAGGCTTCGGAGGGGGTACCGTTCAACAAGACTGACATTACGGGGGTACTTACCATTGACAGGATCCAATTTACCCATCTTTGATCAAATCCGTGGGCCTTGAGAATGCTTTCCAGGAATCTCCAGCTAATGCGGTCGTACGCCTTCGCCAAGTCTAATTTGATTAGCATACCTGGGTTTCTAGAATTTTTCAGGGAGTGAATCACTTCCTGGGCCACTATGATTCCGTCTGTTATCTGCCTCCCTTTGACAAATCCTGTTTGTTCTTGCGCTATGAGCTCTGGTAGAATCGGCTTGAGTCTATTTACCATAATTGAAGCTAGGATTTTATATACCACGTTACACAGGGATATGGGCCTAAATCCCTGCGGTTCATCCGAACTGCCGTTCTTAGGGATCAATGCCAAGAGAGTGGCATTCAGTCCCTGGTGCATTCTTTTAGAATGCCTTGATTCCTCCACCAAGTCCAGCAAGTCGTTTCCTATAAAACTCCAGGCTGCTTGGTAGAACTCTATGGTAAAGCCATCGGGGCCCGACGCCTTATTCTTTGCCATTTTGTTAACCACTTCCTCTAATTCATCCTTGGAGATTACCCTGAGCAGAGCCATGTTTTGTTCTCTGGTAACTTTCTTAGGGATATGTTGGTAGACCCTTTCTATGTCCTCTGTTCTGTTAATGTTTGGTTCTATTAGGACTCCTTTGAAATGCTCCACCAGAAGCCATTCCATATCTTTCTGCTTCATCACTCTGTTTCCTTGACTGTCTTTCAAGGAGAAGATTCTGTTGTGATGCCGGTGATTCAACATCGCTTTGTGGAAGAATTTGGAATTCTTTTCTCCCTCTCTTAGCCATTGGACACGGGATTTCTGTTTCCACAGAATTTCTTCCTATTTTCGTCTTTCCTCTAGTTGATTGATTACCCTGCCTTCCTCCTCAACTACCTCCTCATTCCTTCCATCTATAATGATTTGTTGTTGTATTTCTTCCAGTCTAGTCTGGAGTTTACCTTTCTCCTGCTGTATATTGCTGAATTCTTCCCTATTCCATTTCTTGATTTTGCTCTTTATTTCCTTAAGTCTAAGTTGGAAAGAATGCATTTTGTTCCGGCCTTCTGTTCCCATCTTACTCTCCTGCCACCAGTTCTTTACTTTGTCCAAGAAATATGGGGCTCTGAGCCAAAATGATTCAAAACGAAAGGGTCTCTTTTTATTCTGATCATTCAAAGCTATTTCTAGCTTGATTGGCTAGTGATCAGACCCTATAGAGGGTAGGATAGAGGCTTCATAGACGATATCCAACCCTATTATGTACTCTGAGACTAGGAATCTATCTAGTCTTGACACGATTTGTTTGGCCCCCCTCTTCTATTGTTCCAGGTGAATTTCCCATTTATAGTGGGAATATCTACCAACCTTAATTCTGTTTGGACATCTCTGAATCTTTCCATCTCCGGATCTTCTCTACTTATTCCTCCTTTTTTCTCTTCTCTTGACATTATCAGGTTAAAGTCCCCTGCGATAATCCATCTCTATTCCTGGTGCATGTTTTTAATGGGTCAGGAATAGGCCTCTATCAGCCTGGATATGGGGCCCATATATAGCCGACACCGCCACCCATTCACTTTTCCCAATGAGTCTGAATCTTCCAGTCAGGATTCTTGGCATTCCTATCCACCAATCTGATAGGACTTCTGCTGGATTCCAAATAACTGCTATCCCACCTGCACTTCCTTTGGCATCAATGGTAACTTGTTCATATCATGGTGTTATTTTGTTAAGAATTTCCTCCATCTTCTGACCTGAAATTTTAGTTTCTTGAATAAGCATGATTTGGGGTTTGTCCTTCCTCAGTCTTGCCGCTAAATGTCTCTGTTTCCCTCTGCTGTTTAGGCCTCTAATATTCCATGATGTCAAAATCATTGATTAATTTGGGATAGGTTTTGGAACACCGCTGACAGTGGTACCACTCTCCCTGTATTCACCAGCATTTCTCCCATTAATTGGATGGAATCCTTAAGATTTTTCCTTCCTCTTTTCCCCCCCTTTCCTTGGCCTGGCTGATCTGTTCTGCTTTCCTTCTGGCTCTCTTGATATTCTTCTGGCGTAGCTTTACCTTTTTCCAGTTTAGCCTTATACTGTTGAAAGGTTTCCGCGTACAACCTCTTCTGATCTTCCGGGATAAACCTCTCATCCAAGTTCCTCCACTCATTCAGTAGTTTTCTTAGGACTTCTTCCTCTTGGCTTAAATCTTCCCTGTTTGTTTCCAAGTCCATCTCCATCTGTTCTGTTGGTTCTTCCTGTTCCTTACCTTTGTCCATGGTCTCGCTTGGGGCTTTCCTTTTTGTGTGGATTCTTTCACTACTCGCACTATTGTCTGACTCCTTATCCTCTTGATTTTCCATAGTTTGGTCCTCCTCTTCGCCCTCCTCCTGTAATATTTCAAAGCTGTTTGATTTCTCTGGGGTTAATTTCTTTTCCTTCATATCTTCCCCGTGGATTTCTTTGTTCATTTTCCGTTTGTTTTTCACCTCTTGGAATCCTTCTTGGTCAACTGGCCCTCTCTTTTGCGGGTTACTTTTCCTTTCTTCTTCTTCCGGTGTAATCAAACATTCCTTAGCCAAATGGCCATGTTCATGGCACCTACGGCATCTAAATGGTATGTTCTCGTAGTCTAAGTTTTGTTGCCAGACTTCTTCATGATACTCTATTTCTACCAAGTCTGGGATGGGATTTGCTAAGTTCATATAGACACATATCCTAGCGAACGAGGTGTACCTTCCCTTCTTCGTGGATTCTTCTATTTTCACAAAACTTCCTATTGAGTTTCCTATCCCCTCCAATATTTCCGGATCCCAAAAATCTATAGGTAGCCCAAATAATTGAACCCAGACTGGCATTGCTAGAAATTTTTCCCTATCAGGGTTGTAGCATTCCTCCCAATAATGCATAAACAGACCAGCATTATAATAGAAATAGGGGCCATTTTCAAAAACTTTTTCCTTATCTTTTAGGTTTGAGAAGATTACCGTGAAAAATCCCTTTGCTCCCAGCTTGAGCTCAATGTGGCCTTGGGGCTGCCATTTTTGCTGAATCCACTTGGTAAGTTCTTTTTCTGATGGCCAGACTCCCACGAACTTGTAGATAAGGGCATGATCCTTCATATAACTTCTGTACCCTTCCAGTTTATTCGATGGAATCACGAACCTGGGTCTCTCCTCTGCACATGGTAGGCATCTGCCCCTTCGGCCGGCCTGCCAGGTTGCTCCCAGCACCGGTTCAGCGCTTTGTTCTTCTTTGTCGCTTGACTGTTCTGACCGTCTCCTGTCACGGTATCCCTATAGGAGGGGATCTCTCCCCTCCTAACGTCTTCTGTCATGCCTTTTGTCTCTCAGATGTCAGCCTTTTCTTCTGCTAAATCCCTCTGGTGTCTGCACCCTGGCCGAACCTTCTCTCCTCCCGAGGGTTTTACCGCCTTGCCGCCATTAGGTTTTTGGTTGCAGAGCGATCCCAAATTTTTTTATTAATTAATATTTTAATAAATTAAAGATTTATATTAATAATTTATATAATTAATATTAATATTAAAATAGTATTAAGTATTATATAAATGAATTAATACATTAATTTATTAATTAATATTTTAATAACTTAAAGTATATTAATTTATATTAATGTTTTTGATAATTAATATGAATATTATATAATAATTAATATTAATATTAAAATAATAATAATAATAATAATGATATAAAATTTATTTACTACAAAACAAAATATTTAATCTAAAACCTTCTTTAATATAAAGATTAAAACAATAAACTATATTTATTAAAACTTAATATTTAAATGGATTCCATACCTAAAATCTAATATCATTGTTAGATCTGAGACTTTTGTGATCCATATTGTAGATGAATGTCTTTAGGATTAATCACATCATTTGGATTTGGAAGACAAATTCGAACCACATTAATTGGTTTGAAACTTCGACCAAATTCTAATAATGCGATTAATACTAAAAACATTCATCTCTAATATCATTATTGAAACTAAGATTAAATCATAAAACCTAATATTTAAAAAATTAACCCTAATATTAAAATAAGTGAATCATGTGCAACTTAAAAAAATATGAGCATAGATGATCAAATGTACGAGGTGCAGACATCTTTCACTTTTGATCTCAATGAGATCGAGTTTTAGTTAACGCAAAGCAATACATAATACATTGCATCTCTCTTCAGACCATGCTTTTTTCAAATATTTTTGTACATTGTAATCCATTCAATTTTTTTGTACATTGTAATCCATTCATTGAATGTTTTGGACTGGAAGTTCATTTGATTGAATTTAACTGTTAATATGGAATTGGCCAAATTTCCGGTTATAACATAGAAAACCACATTAAACATATACATATTATTGTTTTCATATACCACAACTATGTTCCCAAAAAAATTTATGATCTTTTCTCCAACCCATACCCACTAGCACCGTCCTTAAAACATTAGTTTATTTTATTGTAATTTGAAATAATTGTTCTATAAACTTTCAATATGTAATTGAAATAATTATTCATAAACTGCTCCGATTAAAAATAATCATATGAACCGTTCTAAATAAATAGGCATTGAAATAAATCAATAAGGTATAGCCATATAAAAAAACCTTTGATTTCTTTATCAAATATCAATATAAATTAAAAAAATCCAATAGTTCATCCGCCTACTGGCGTTGAAACATCTGGCCATAATAGTGTCGCAGATCACCGTGCTGTGAGAAACGAAAACTTCATGTCCTTCTGCAAAGGGCGTAGGCACATTCAACAAATTGAATATCATGACGTGTATCTGTTTTATTTGTATTAATATATATAATTTTTTATAATTAAATTTATTAAAATATGTTTTTTAATATAAAAATGTCATTTTAGATTTAAAATATTGTGGAAAAAATATAATTCATGAAAATAGAAATAATAGAAAAAGAAAAAATAAAAAAGTCAAATAAAACAAAAAACAAAAAACCAGTAACGAATAGAAAGGAATGTTACTAAACAACCCATAACAGGATATCAACCAATCACTTTACAAACAAATAAATTTCAATAATAACATAAAATAATAAAAATTGAGTTTCTAATGTTAAACGTCATAAATTTTTGGTCAAACAAACTAATACATAGTCATTGGCAAAAGTGAAAGCTATACCATGAGTGAGGCAAGTATAATAATGCGATTTTAGAAGTATTTTGCAATATATAGTCAAATTAAAGAGATTATTTATTATGCCATAAAAACATGTGATATGTTATAAATTTATTAAATAAAACCCCACAATATGAAAACTAGTTATTTAATTTGTAGTTAAACATGAAAACATCCTTAAACATTAAAACAACAATTTAACATTCATTTCAAGCTAAAATGAATAAACATTCACTACATGAACTAAAAACTCGAATGCTAAAATCAGTAGTTTTGATGGGAAAAACCTAGCCAACAAATCCGTGAATCTAAACCTAGCAATATTGCAGAAAAGAATGGTGGTCCAAACAACACTGATGATGGAAACAAATCACATTAGTTTCCCGACGGCGTGGAAATAATGGAGCCCATCTAACCGGAGGAAGGCTCCAATCCGCTTAATGGGTGGGAAAAGGAATATTATTTAAATTTCATTGGTTATTCTTGGCTTTGAAATGGAAAAACAATTTAAAAGCTTTTCACGTCAATAATTAGATGGTGTATATCAATAATAATATTTTTCTAAAATCAAATCTCTTCTATTTATTTAATAAAAAATCAAAATTTATAGAGTGTAATTTCAAGATAAACCATACCTATTGATCTAATTATTAATAATTAATTTTATATATTAATAAAAAAATTTATTAAACACATATACTATTATTTATAATTAATTAATATTTTATTTTTTAATTTTTTTATGATTTGATAAATTAATTTTAATTTTGTTAAATTTTAATGAACAATAAACAATACCATTATTACTATTTTTCATAAAATTTAAAACTTTTATTAATTTTATATTTTTTTGTCTTCCTTTGGAGAATGAATATATGTTAGATAGGAAAATTACGTTGATAACATATCTTCTCATTTTCACCATCATCAATAGTGATCCTTAAAAAACATGAAATATCCACCTAATGCATTTGAGGGGCGACCACAATGCACATTGTCAAATATTATTAACATAGTTATTTAAATTTGGCTGATGAACATTCATAAACTCATTTTAGAGGATGTCTGGTGACCCATTCTGAAAGAGTTATCAATAATAAATAGATCATAAATACACCCATGTTAAAAAATACTTATTATTTACATCATTCTTGTACTTAATGGTTAATGGATTGTTTGTTACAAATATTATTTATTTGTTAAAGATATTATGATATAAATAGGGTGTCGGTTCAATGCCCTGTTTGAACTGTACAATTTGAGATGGGCATTTGGATGTAATGGTAGGCAGCAAGGTAGGGCTTTCAAATCTAAATACCCTTCAAAATTGAAAAGTTTGTGTAAAATTTTATATATATATATATATTTTTTTAATTTTTTTTGTTTTACTATTTTAACGAAGAATGTATTTGATCCCAAATCATCCCTGAGGGGTTTTTTTGGTGGATAATTTTTTATTTTTTATTTTTTAAAAAAAGTGCGACCTTCTTAAAAAAACATATATGTATTTCATTATCAAACATTATGATTACATCATCATTACATCATATATATATATATATATATTTCACTATCAAAGATCATGATTATATCATCCTTACATCATAATTGATATTGTATATCAATCCCGATCCCAACCTGGATGAAAAAATCATTAGTGAACCGTACCAACCACCTTGGGATAACGTCCGCGTACCTGGTGTGCAGGCATTCATGCATTCATTGCCTCGTTACTGTAAAATGTGCTACATGTTTTTATTATTTCAGTTGCATTTACCAGGCGGGTGTCGATTCACCGAATTGAGAGTAAGAAAACACAAAACTTGGGACGTATTTGCATCTGATTTCAGCCATTGGAACATGCAAAACCAGATTTGAAGAAAGATAAAAAATAAAATAAGAAAAGTTCAGTCCTTTAAGCAACATATATGATTTAGAGGTTTTATATTTTGATTTTTCTGTGACATTTTTATATTCTCACACTATTTAATGTAGTTGGGTTTTGCTTATAGGTTTTGAAGTATCTTAAAAATTTTAAGATAAATAAATTTATTGTTTAACTTGGTTTTTGTTTATTAAAATTTAAAAAAAAATTAAAATTTATTTTATAATTTAAAATTATGAGATTTACTCAATGAACTTCTAATTTATTATTTGTTTTAATGACATAGTAAATAGTATTTTTAATTTGATTATATATTGAAAAATATTTCTAAAAATCACATTATTTAACTTCTACTGAACCCAATACACCTTTCCAATTTAAAAAACCTCTAATTTCACTAGATATTGTAGTTATCTATTTCTTAATTAACATTTTTTGTACCTCTTTATATTGCACATTTTTTATACTTCTATATATGCCGATATGATCCATACCTTCTCCACTTCACAATTCAAAACCAACAGTGTCTCGTTAATGTTTATAAAACATTGAAACTATTCGTTTTCCATTTCTTAGATTTCTGCTTCAAAGTTTTAAGCCACTTCGTTAAAAACACAAAATCTCTGCTTCCCAAGTCGTTGTCTTCTCCACTTTAAGTGGATCCATGTACTAAACATGGTGAAGGAATCGCAATCTTCTGTGAACACTGAACATATAAATTCGTATGAAAAGAGTAATGCATTTAATTGTATATCTTTTGTGTTGTGTGTACTTTATTTTCTTTCAGAAAAGTTCTCTTATGTTACACCGAGTACGGTTCTCGGAAGATTTAGCCTTTTTAACAAATCACATCGGTTTGTACTCGCTCAAAACTTCAGGCTGTAATCTATATTGACAACTGCATTAACTCATCGGATTGCATGTTGTTTATAATTTAAAGTGACCGTTAAATGTGGTTCTTCTGTAATCTATATTGACAACTGCATTAACTTCATCGGATTGCATGTTGTTTATAATTTAAAGTGACCGTTAAATGTGGTTGTAATTTTTTATTATTATCAAAGTTGCGGCCGTTCAATGTGGTTGTAAAGTGATGTATGTATTTTATGATTTTTTCCCGTAGAAAAAGTCGTAACTTCAATTAGATAAAAGAAATTACATTTTGTAGATGCCTAGGCATGTACATGATGAGGCTGATCGCCTCCACTAGATAGTAGCAAAAAAGTAAACAGTTTTCCTCCACGCAGGGAGTTCAGTTTTGTGTCATTTACCAAAATTTACTGAAAAAGCAAAGAGTACTCCACGCAGGGAGACATGCTGTTAAAAAGCACAAATAATATAATCATCTGCATTTCCTCAAAAAAGTCTGATACTGTTGTGAGATCAAAAAAATTTCCACTGGTTACAGCAGCCGCTGTCTTCTAGTTTTGTCTGAGTACCAAAAAGTGCATCATAAAAAAGTACAGTCTGTGTATAGTTCTGTAAATACATAGAAAAAAGTAGCATCCCCATGACTATGTCCTCCGGAGAGAGCGCTGGTCGACAAAAGGCCTGTGATAGTGTTGATGGAAAAGTCCATCCAACTCTTCCTGTATCAGCCAGTCTTCTTCTTGCCTTTGCGCTGCCTGTTTGGATAAGAGGTCCGCCCTTGAGTTGCGCTCCCTGTAAATATGGTGACAAGCAAAAAGTTCAAATAAGTCTGTGAGCCTGAGAGTCTCATCCAGAATGTGTCTCAATGAAAAAGCAGAGCATTGAGATGTTCTATTTATCCAGTTGCAGACAAGTTTTGAGTCTCCAAATAGTTGTAGCTTTGTGCAGCCTTTCTCAAGAGCAAAATGAATAAGATGTTTAGCGGTGGTCAATTCGGCATAATTATTTGTGCCCCTTCCCAGGTGCATCTGAATATGGAAGCAGTGGCCCTCCCTGAGGTAAAGGAGGGCTCCTCCTCTGCAGCCTTCAGCTTGGGCCGAGCCATCAAAGTAGGCCCATGGATAGGATTTGTCAATGAGCTCAGGGATAATGGTTCTGTGTGAGGGCTGAGAGAGGTCTTCTGGGAGTAATTCATAATCGGCTAGGACCTGGGATCTGATGGAAGGCCAGATGGGGTCTCTGAGGTCAAATATAACTCGGTTTCTAGCCATCCAGATGGCCCAGCATATGAGGAGAGGTAGGTTCCTTTCTCTGCCTTTGTGTTTCTCTAGCCAAGACAACCAGGCTTCTGATGTGTTCTGACCTTGCCAATTGTTGAAGGATGGAGAGGATGAGGTTAAGAGGGACCATTGAGCGGAGATAATAGGGCAGGTTAGGAATAGATGATCTGTGTCTTCCTCATTGCACCTGCATAGATGACACCAGAAGGGTCCGTGGAAAGATCTTCTCATCAAGTTAGCACTAGTGGGAATTTTGTTGAACAGGATGGTCCACATTAGCATACGCATTCTGGGGGCCGCTTTGAGTTTCCACAGCGCATTCCACCAGGGCTGGATGATAGCAGGCTGTACAGATTGTATGAGCTTTACATATCCTTCCTTGGGGGTGTAGGTTCCATTTTTTGAGAGTGCCCATACAATCTCATCTTCTCCCTCAGTTATTCTTATGTGGGCTTGAGTGAGAGCGTCAATGTATATCTCCCAGTCATGCCTCCACTGACCCGGAATGTGTAGATCGTCGGCTGTCTTCCAGGCTTGCTGGAAAGGGGTGGTGCTTGCTTGGTCTGCAATGTGGCCTATGTGGGAGACACCCATATCCTGTAGATAGGCAATTAATGGTGCAGGGAGGCGATGGGCGTTCCCACATCCGATCCAGGGATCCGATCCTAAGCGTACAGCTTGTCCCTGGTGGATTCTCCATGTTAGACCTTCCCGGATGAGTGGGAGTGAATTGAGGACCGCTTTCCATATATTGGAATGCCTTCCGCTCCCTCTGTGTTCCCTGCGAAACCAGCTGAAAATATTTTCCGGAGCAATGTATTTTTCATATACCACTTTTGTCCAGAGGCTGTGTGAGGTGATGAGCAGCCATCCCAATTTTGCTGCCAAAGCTTTTGCAAAGAGCTCTAGTCTTTTGATTCCCCAACCTCCCCATTTCTTTGGTCTAGCGATAGTATCCCATTTAACCCAAGCAAAGAGGTTTCCCTGTTTTTTCCCTTTCCATAAGAATCTGCAGCAGATCTTTTGTAGTCTGTCAAGGATCCCTCTTGGAATCCAGGCCAAGGACATCCAGTAAATAGGGGTTGCTTCCAGTACAACTTTGATGAGGGTGAGTCTTCCAGCCCTGGATAGGTATCTGTTATAACAGATATTTAATTGCTTTTCCACCTTCGCAATAATCCAAGTCCAGTCAGCAATCTTGTATCCTCCATGTTTTATTCTGAATCCTAGGTATTTCAGCCCTTCCTCCATCAGGTGTGGTGGGAAGGGGAAGCGGTGTCGGATATAATGAACCTCATGTTGTGTGCAGCCTGTCTCTGTGAGGGAGGATTTGTGGATATTGATGATCATACCTGTAGCTTTCTGAAATAGATCAAAAACATACTGCATGGCAGAGGAGTCGGCCAGGCTGCCATTTAAGAAGATGAGCACATCATCTACAAACAGTAGGTGAGTGAGAGCGCAATTATCCGTTATCTTTATGCCAGCGATCCTGCCTCTCTTGTGTTCTGTCCCGATCAATCTACTTAGGCCTTCCATGATGAGCAGGAAGAGTAGGGGAGATAAAGGGCATCCCTGCCTGAGACCTCTTTCTGCAGTGAAGAAAGGCGTGGGGGAGCCATTTAGGAGGATGCTATACGACACTTCGGTAATACAGCTCATTATCCTTTTGATGTACAAGTAGGGAAACCCCAGGTGTGTGAGAAGCATTCGAATGTAGAGCAGGCTTGCCCTGTCGAAGGCTTTGGAGAGATCCACTTTTAGTATCATGCCCTTTAGTCTGCAGCTTTGCATTGAGTGAAGGAGTTCTTGTGCCGTGCCTATAGCTTCATGGATCTGGCGATGCTGGAGGAATGCAAACTGTTCAGGGGAGATATGAGCCGAGAGGATGGGCTTTAGCCTATTCGCGAGAATTTTGGCCATGATCTTATAAAGGCAGTTGCAGAGTGAGATGGGCCTGAAGTCATTGTAAGAGGCAGGCTTGTCGGACTTGGGGATGAGGGCTATGAAAGTGGCTTTGATGGCTGAGGGGATCTTTCCTGATCGGCTACAATGATTGATAACTCTGAGGAGGTCCTGACCTAGAAGATCAAAGAAGGCGAGGTAGAATTCAATGGTCCAACCGTCGGGTCCCGGGCTCTTCTCTTTTTGGAAACCTCGCATGGTGGCTTCTAGCTCCCCTAATGTGACCTCCTTGATGAGATCTTCAGCATCCTCTTCGTTCACAAACCTGGGAAAGAGCTCGGCAACCCGCATTATCTCTAACAGGTTGGCTTCCCTCGGGGCCTCATAGATGCTTCTGAAGTGTGAGGTGGCCATTGAGGCTAGTTCTCTGGAGTTGTTCACTAGGTGTCCCTGGTCATTTTGCAATTCCCAGATAGTGTTGATCATTTTCCGTCCGTTTGCAAAGCGGTGGAAGAATTTTGTGTTTTCATCTCCTTCCTTAATCCAGATTGCTCTGCTTCTTAATCTCCAGCTTGCCTCTCTGTCTCTGAGGATTTGGGTTCTCTGGTTGATCAGGTGTCCATACCTGGCTTTCTGTTCTTGAGAGTTAAAAGTGCCATCCGACAGCAATTCAAGGTCAGCAATTGCTTGTTCTGCCTGGGAGATAATTAAGTCTTCTTGTTCCCTTTTTTTGTGAGCCCAGTCTTTAGATAGTCCTTTAAGTTCGGAGAGATTTTTTATAAAGCATATTGTTGGATCCTCCTCCTCAGAGATAGGGTGTGTTCTCCAGAAATCGGATATTAGCTTGATGTAGGAGGGGTCCCGGAGCCATGTGGAGTTGAACTTGAAGGGAGCTTTTTGCTTCAGGAGTTTTTCCCCAATTTCAAGAAAGATAGGCCTGTGGTCTGACAAGCCTCCGCTGCCAACCCATTGTCTCGATCTTGGGTGGCTGTTGTGAAAGGCCTCCTTGATGATAAAATGATCCAGTCTTCTGGCCAGGCTTTGATCGCCTGTCCGATTGTTCCTCCAGGTGTGTTGGATCTTGGCCGAGGGAATGTCGATCCATTGATGGGTCTCGAGCAGTTGCTCAAAGAAATCAGAGAGTGGGTCAATCTGAGCCATATGGCCCCAGGATTCTGAGAAGCCCATAGAAAAATTTAAGTCTCCCCCTAGAATTAAATTCCCATGTTGGAGAAGATGGGAGCTGAGGAGCTTTCTCCAGAATAGTTCCCGATTTTGACATGGTCCATAAACATTAAGGATTCTTAGCTCTTCCTCCAGCTCCTTGGAGTATATGTCCGCTCCTAGAAAGCCCTCACCACCCCATATATTCTTTAGATTTATCGAACGATTCTTGAAGCCAATTGTAATGCCTCCAGAGCGGCCCGAGACATCGATAGCCTGGAAAGACCAATCATGCAGCCAAGAGCTTAAGGTTGAAATGGCTGATACCGCATTACAGAGGGTTTCTTGCAGGAAGATGATATCAACCGTCTCAGAAAGGAGGAGTCGCTTCAGAGCCAGCTTTTTCTCGGGACTGGCCATCCCTCTACAGTTGAAGGACAAGAGCTTCATGGAGGGGATGGGGGAAGGGTGTCCTTTGCTCTAAGAACCCTTTCAATGGTATGTTGTTTGCCCTGGATCACTTCGTCCCCAGCTTGATTTTTGGCCTTGTGAATGTTGGAGGGACGACCTCTACCCTGCTTGGGCGAGAGTATGGAGGGGGCAGGATCCAAGCCTATGGCGTCCGACTCTTTCTGTTTAGCAGTAGAGCGGGTGGAGTATCTCGGAGTGGAATTTACCGAGGGGGAGGGCGAGGGGAGGGGACGGGATTGGATGGAGGAAAGGGGGCAGGAGGAGTGGAAAGTCGTCGGCTGAGGGAGAGGGCAGGTCACATAGAGGTGGGGAGGTTTGATGGGGGGAAAGGGCGGGCGAGAGCCCAACACCAGGTCAAGTGCCGAAGGTGATGATGGGCCGGGGATACAGACAGGAGGGGGCATATGGGAAGATAGCGATAAACAAGAAGAAAAAATATGCAAAGCATTATTAACTGGGGGAAAGACATACCTGATGAGAAAACGACGCCCTTAGCAGCCCTTGAGCGCGTCAGAGCAGGAGAAGGTGGCATGATCGGGATTTTCCCTGCTTTTTTGCCAAAGGGGCAAGCGGCGCCTCCATTGTGTCTGAGGTCCTGATGTGTGCCACCCGAGGTGCTGCCGCTGCCTGAGGAGCTTGGGGTTCTGCTGAGGTCGGATGTTCCTGCAATATCGATTCCTGTTGGGCCTTTTTGAGAAGGGGGCAATCCTTGTAGAGGTGACCCACTTGATGACATCTCCTACATCGATAAGGAATCCCTTCATAGTCAAGCTTCTGCTTCCTCGAGAATGTTTTCCACTGAATGGTGATATGTTCCTGCAGGCCTCCTCTCGTGTCAAGGTGGACTAGAATCCTGGCATATGCCATCATCCCTGTCGCAATGTAGGATTTGTCCGATTCCATGTAGGCGCCCAACGAATTTCCAATTCTCCGGAAAATGTCCTCGGACCAGTACTGAAGAGGCAAGCCCGGGAGTCTAACCCATACAGGCCCGACCCCAATTTGTTCTGTTTCCGGGTCGAAGAGGGGCGTCCATCTTTTAAGCAGTACTGGAGCTTTTTCAAAGTGCCAGAAGGATGACAGAACCCAGCTCGTGTGGTCAGCCCTCGCGAACCTCAACGCGAACCAGCCTCGCACGAACGTTTGAACCGTAGGGATTTCCGCCAGGTATTGTCCCCATATTTCAGATGCCCAGGTCTTCAGTTTCTCTGCTGAATAGTTCCTGCCCCTGATGCGTCCCACTAGAACTCTGTCCGCTAGGTCCATCGCGTCTCCCCACTGAATGTCTTCTTCGAGCCTCAGTATAACGTCTTCAGGTCTGGATTTAAAGCAGCGAAGTTTCTTCTTCGGGCGGGAGGACATACGGCTAGGGTTCGCTGGTGCCCTAGGCTCAGTAGGAGTGTCGACCGGAGGAGGGGGGAGGGGGATCGAGAGGGGGGGGATGGGGTTGTAGCTGCCCGATGTGGCTGGGGGCGCGGAGAGGGGGAGGGGAGCTGTAGGGGGGGGGGCTACGAGGGGAACGTCAGAATGCGGAGGGAGGGGATGAGGAGCCTGCAAATTCGAGGGACCAGCTTCAAAGGGGGAGGAGTGGAGGCACTCCACTAGAAACCCTAGGGATGCCGGCGAAGGAACAGAGAAAGGAGCCCAAGTGGAGGGATCGGCAGACTGGAAAGCGGCAGTAAGAGTCGGATCCGACGACTGTGCAGGGTCTTCAAAACTAGCGGACAGGCTTTCACTGTACATACCTCCAGAAGCCGAGAACGTGGAGCGCCAGATGGAGCCGTCTGCCAGCGGAGAGTCCGAGTAGTCCACCTCGTCAAGATCCATTGCCAGCTGCTTTGAACAGGTAGTGTCCTCGGAACCAGGAAACCGTCGGGGACCGTCGCCGACAGTCAGGAAACCATTTTGCCGTTCAGGTGCGGGAATAGGGGGACAGCAGGTAACCGTCCGGGTGGAAAACGACGGGGGGAAAATGACCTGTAGCTGTAGCCAGGGGTTTAGGCGCGGCGTCGGATACCTCGCTTTGAGCAGCAAAGAGGGGAAGGCGGATCAGGGCAGAGTGAAAACCCTAGCGGGATGAAGAGTGCATGCGGATGTGGGAGGAGGGTAAAACCGGGAGGAGAGATGTAGGGTAAATTTTTTTTAATAAACACCCCGACTCGAAGCGCGAAGGGAGGGGTACGAAGGCAGGGCTGGCTGTAGGACCGATGTCGGCCTGCAGCCCCGTAACAACAAAGAAATTACCCGTTCAGGCCATGTTACGGCCTGGACGTACCAGATCCGGCGACCATCGATCGAAACCCATCCTCTCCAACATCCTCAATGAAACCTTAAGCTATATCCTATCTCAGCCATTTTCCTTTAACACATTCTCATGTATTTTATGATATTGATGAGATAGTTTAATAAATAATTAAGTTATATAAATTAAATGGTTGGTGAATTTAAGATAGATGAAGTAGAAAAGATAGCTGTGGTAATAAGGTTAGTGGACATTGGAATTTTATGATTAGAAATTAATTATATGGTTAAAGTAGTTTTTTTAATAACACAAATATTCCAATTTCCTTTTATAAAATGCAAATAACTTGATAAATTTAATCATAATCTTTCATTGAATAACACTGACTACTAGCCCATGAGGGGCAACTCAATTGATAATCCCCCTATTATGAAGTAATGTATAAACTCTAATATTTAAAGTTCAAACCCCCCACAAGTCAATCCAAATAATATGTAAACTCTGAGATTTAAAGTTCAAATTTCTCATAAGTCAATCCCCAAAAAAACCAACAATGACGACTAGTAAACTTCTATATCCAATCAATCCATGATAAGCATTAAAACATTTACTTCATTATACATTTACTTGCTAAAATAAAAATAAATGGAAAAATTAATTAAATTGTCTTTAATTTAAGTTATTATTATTATAAAAAAAAATTAATATATAAGTGAAACATGTAGAAATTTTAAAACACATGTAACAAGATTCTTAATCAGTATCGAGATTCATCTCCATTTCCGGTGGAGATTCTTAATATGTAAAAGGATTTGATACGATAGCATGAGCCAATACCATGTCTTATCAATACTACATGCCCAAAAGACACTTGTTCATATGACATACTTTAAAATAAATTTAGAAAAATAATTGCACACTAAAAACTATTTTGCATTATATTAAACCACATAAATACATCAAATATTGGTTCAAGATAAAAATTCTATCTTAACCACACAATCAATTAGTTGATAAAATATCTCAACCAAACACTAAACTAGGATATATTTTAGCTAGACTAAATCTCTCAAATCTAACGAATTAACAATCAAACAACTCACATAACAATTACATTTATGATGAGGAATATAATTCAATATGAACAAGATAAGTAGGAGTTAATTCTCCAACGCCCTCCTTACCAAGTACTTGTCTTTCATCTTTTTGTCTACCATGTATTGATTAGTATCTTTAATCGTTTTTTAAATCATGAGGAGTGAACTCCATCAAGTTGTCTCATAAACTCCTTAAAGGTATAGTTCATAAGTTGAATTCCTTAGTTCTACTCATGAACTCTTGAATTACATATCTCTCGAATTCAATTATTGAACAACATCCACAAGTTTCCGCATAAACTCACTAGCATATTACTCGCATGCCTTCAACAACTAATGAGGAATCCTCGCCTAGATACACAACTTCCAAACTAACTGGACAACCATCCATGCTAAGCTTACATCCACTCGATCTCTTAAAGATATAGTTGCTTCAAACCATAATCAATTCCCCGTTTGCAATCACTGAACTACTAGTCATTTTATGGACATGCTTCCATCTACTGAGATACATCGATGCCAAAAACTGTACTCACTAGTGATCTAGGTAAGCATTCTAGACATTAAATGTATATAGAGTTAGTTTTACAAAATAACCTCTTTATTGATTTTGGTAATTATTTCGTGTATTCTACCAAGTCGAGTAGTAGTTAGAAAATTTAAACTTCCAACAAGTTGCATGTACTTTGTTGGATCCTCAAACGTACTTCCTTCAATGGAATTAGGTTTCAAATTTTTCTCCATGGGAGTAGCAATAGGGTTACAATCATGAATCCCAAATTTTTCCAATAGTTGTCCAATATACTTCTTCTGAGAAATAAAAATATATTTGGGTTTCTGGTCAACTTCAATCCCTAAATAATAATGCAATAAACCCAAATCTGTCATGTCAAAAATTTTCATTAACTCTCTTTTAGAGACTCTATATAGTCATCATTATTTATTGTAATCATCAAATCATCTACATAGACAACCAAATATACAACTGACCTTCCAACTTTCTTAACAAAAAGAGTTGCATCATTTAGATCAAATAACTTATAATTCAATTTGAGAAGGTGTTCAGTTAGTTTTTCATACCATGCACGAGATGCTTGTTTCAATCCATACAACGCTTTTACCAACTTACATATCTTTTTCTCTTTACCTTTAATAACAAAACCTTCAGGTTGAAACATATAAACATCCTCCTTTAAATCACCATTCAAAAAAGTTGTTTTAACATCCATATGGTGTATCTTCCAGCTATTCTGAGCTGCAAGAGAAAACAAAGTTCTAATTGTGCCCCATTTTGTTGTAGGAGAAAATGTTTCTGTGTAGTCAACACCTTTCTTCTGAGCGTAGCCTTTTGCTACAAGCCTTGCCTTATATTTATCAAGCAAACCATCTGCCTTGTACTTGATCTTATACAACCATTTACGACCAATAGGTTTGACACCAACATAAGGATCCACTAATCTCCAAGTTCCATTCTTAATAAGTGCATCATATTCCTTTTTCATTGCATCCTTCCATTCATCACAATTAGTAGCTTCTTCAAAACAACTAGGTTCAGTAATTGTAGAATAACTGAATCCACAATCATGAGAAATATTGCCTAAACTCAAAGTAACATCACCTTTAGAAGAACTTCCTATTTCAAAATCATCATACTTGGTTGGAAATCTCCAAACACGTGTGGATCTTCGTAAATGTTGTTGAAGTTGTTGTGATGGTTTCTCATATTGAAAAGCAGGCTCAAGAACAGGTTCTTCAAGAGAAATTTTTAGTCCTGCAAAAACATTACTATCATCCAAATTTTCTTAAGTAATAACATTCTCATGAGTCAAAGGTGGAAGAACCACAAAATGATATAGAATGAGAACATCCCCCTTGAGTATGTGGAACATCATTATGAGATTCAAAATAGAACTTTTTGAATGCAAATTTCTCCAAATGAGTCAGTTGTCTATCAACAGTGGAATTATGTTTGTCACATTCAAGAAAAATAACATCTCTGGAAATAATACATTTATTGTTCTCCTCATCATACAACCTGTAAGCTTTGGAAGTAGCAGAATATCCCAAGAAAATACATTTGCGACTCCTAGCACCCAACTTGTTGCGCTGATGTTTAGGAATTAATGCATAGCATAGAGAACCAAAGACTCTAAAATGGTGAACAATAGGAAAATGATTATACCACATTTCATAAGGATATTTATTATTGATGACAAAAGAAGGACAACGATTGCGAATATAAGCTGCACAAAGCACTACTTCTCCCCAAAACATCAACTTAACATTCTTAAAGAACATCATAGATCTAACCATATTAAGAAAAGTTCTATTCATACGTTCTACAACACCATTTTGTTGTGGATTATAAGGTATGGTAGTCTGATGTTTGATTTCATTGTACTTTAAAAATTGTTTAAAAGCATTAGAAGTATAATCACCACCATTATGAGTTCTGAGAATGTCAATGTTCAATTGAGTTTCATTTTTGACCATCAAATGAAAAGTTTTAAAATTTTCAAATACTTGTGACTTATCTTTCAACAAATACACCCAACACATTCTCAAATAATCATCAATAAATGTCAGCATATATTTGTTACCATTAGAAATTGCAACATGCATAGGGCCACATAAATCTAAATGTATGAGACCTAATTTTCTTGAAGCTCTAGAAGAAGAACTATGAAAAGGCTGCTTAGAATGTTTCCCCAAAATACAAGCATCACATGGTGTAAGCTTTCTTGGAATTGTAGGCAATCCTTTTATACCTTGTTGTCTCATAATTCTGATATTGTCATAGTTAATGTGACCAAAATGAGCATGCCATAATAAATTGGAAGATAGAGTATCATTTCACTATGCTAAAAGAGAAGAACTATCATGAAAATTCATTACATTAGATGATGTGCCATTCAAGTTTAAAAGTGTGCCTTCTTCAACACCAGCCATAATGACTGCATGATCAGATTTTGTATGTATCTCAATGATGCCATCGAAGATATGTATGGAATTCCCTTGCTGTCGAATATGTATAAGAGACATTAGATTTCTTTGAAATTGTGGAATGTAAAGGACATCCTGTAGAACATAATCTGCAAGCTTTGGTATCTTCAAATGAATGGATCCAATTCCTGAAGGCTTAATTTGAGTTTTGTTAGAAAAATATATTACTCCATCAACTTGGTCACTAAAAGTTTCAAAAAAATCTCTCCTAAAAGTCATATGACATGTAGCACTTGAATCCAAAATCCAACTATCTTGCCATGAAGAAAATGCAGTACTAAAAACATCATTAATATTAAAATTGCAATGAGCAACAATATAATGTGCAGATCTTGATGATTTTCTCTTATCTATTGGTGGTTGATATTTTTTTTTCATTCAATTGTTCTCTCCTTTCACTGACTTTCTCCCAAGGAATTCTACAATTAGTTGCAGCATGACCAACTTTTCCACATCAAAAACATTTGACATTTTATTTTTCTCCTTGCTGCCTATCACCTTGATTATTATGATCCCTCCTTCCTCTAAAATTTCTTCTACCAACTATTGAAATCAATGAAGTCATGATTACTTGCACCCAAACAAATCCTTTTGCAAATATGAATTATGTGCAATATTATTTAAAAACAAAAACATAAATCTCTTTCTCCTTTTAATTTAAATAAATATTTGGCTTAATGGTTTGTTAGTAAGCTCAAGAAATAACCCAATAAAGCGTTAGGTTCAATCCTCATTGTTTCTCTGTTCACTTTCACATTTATAGGAAATCGTTTTTTACTTTTACTTTCACTTTCCTGAACCTTGAAGCATTCTCTACTTTCCAGTAATATCTGGATTAAATTCAAATGCCAAATATGGAAAAAATATTCCACTAAAAATAATTAATAATTCACTTCCAAAAGAAAGCTTCAAAGCTTCCTTAATATTTAATGTTATTTATTCACAAAGCTTCAAAGCTTCCTTAATATTTAATGTTATTTATTCACCGTGGATTGTGACAACAATAAGAGTTATTGGTGGGTAATCAATTTTACCTTGGTTTCTTTCAACTTGGTTTCCAACACTCCCGCAATATTTATCTCATGCCTTTGAAAGAAATGTGCTCCTCAAAATGCATTTTATGAAACTTGTACATTATTCTCTCCATAAAATTCAAACAACACCTCCTTATAAACAAACTCAATAGGCATGGAGTTTATAAACAACTCAACCAGGGCTTTGATACCACTGTAGACAGCCCGGTGAATAAACTCCATAATGGAAAACTGATTGCATTCATGATGAGAACTTCATTTATACAAATGTAAGGTAGGTTCAAGATAAAACTGTCTCGATAACTTATTAACGAAAAGTAAAAACTAACAAGTAATTACTATTTTACAAACATAATCTTGAAGGATTAGTTAACAAAGTGTGCTTGCTTCTTTTCAAGATGGAAAAATTCATGAAAATGAAGAAAAAATATATGGAAAGAAATCATGTCAATGCAGGCCGTGAAATTTTCCTTGTGATTTTTCTCCTTCGCATTTAGAGTGATTGTATGTGATTGTGCTAACCTCACATGTTTAATGTTTTATATGCACAACAAAAAATATAATTCACACCACAAAATTTTCACATATTTTTGGACCCTCCTATGAGGGAGTTAATCTAGAGCTACCAACTCCGACACCAATTTAGAAAAATAATTGCACACCAAAAACTATTTTTCATTATATTAAAGACATATATAAATACATCAACCTAGAGCTCCTAGAGCTACCAACTTTGATACCAATTTAGGAAAATAATTAAACACCAAAAACTATTTTTCATTATATTAAATACACATAAATACATCAAATATTGGTTTAAGATAAAAATACTATCTTAACCACATAATCGATTAGTTGAGAAAATATCTCAACCAAACACTAAACTAAGAGCTATTTTAGTTGGACTAAATATCTCAAATCCAACTAATTAACAATCAAACAACTCAAATAACGATTACATTTATGATGCTAGAATATAATTCAATATGGACAAAACATGTACGAGTTAAATCTCCAAGAGATAAGTCTCAATCTTGGATTTGTGAATACTACTAAGAATATTCTAGAATGTTTCATGGAGGTTAAATCCCTACCATCCTAGTAATATTGATAATTAAATTAAATTTATGGAAGCCCTATTCAAAATAGACACTCTAAACCATAACTCATTTCGTATGACACTTCATATGACATACTTTGAAGATTTTGTGAATACTAATAAGAATATTCTATAGATGTTAAATCCCTAACATCATAACAATTATTGATAATTATTAAAATTAAATTTCTAAAGCCCTATTCCAAAATAGATACCTTAAAAAGTAACTCATTTCAAATGACACTTGTTCATATGACATACTTTGAAGATAAGTCTCAACCTTCGATTTGTGAACACTACTATGAATATTTTAAAATATTTTGTGGCATAACTACTTTGAAGATAAATCTCAACCATTGATTTGTGTATACTACTAAGAATATTTTAGAATATTCCATGGAGATTAAATCCCTACCATCGACCTAATAATTATTGATAATTAAACCAAAATTCTGGAATCCATATTCCAAAATAGAGAGGCTTATCCACTTAATTAAATTAAATCTATGGACGCCCTATTCTGAAATAGACACACCTATCGACATAATTAATGATTGACTTCATATATAAATAAACTAGCACAACCACATAAATTAAATGACTAGTAAAAGTGAGGCATCAAACACTGACCTCATGATACATCTTACATTACTAACATTAAAACAATCATAAAAATTAACTAATATATATATATATATATATATATATATATATATATATATATATATGAGTTAAACATATGTAATTTAAAAAACATGTAACTGGATTTTAACCATGGAAATTCACCTCCACTTTACCATGAGATTCTCCATATATTAAAAATATTCTAAAATATTCTGTGCATGCTAAATCTCTACCATTCACATATACACCTAACAATAGGCTTTGTTATAATATCATTGGCCAACGCCATGACTTACTAATATCATAGGTTCAAAGAACCACAACTCTTATTCATATGACATTTTTTTAATTAATCAATTTAATTAAAATGGAAGAAATGACATAACCACTTTTGAGATAAATCTCAAACGTTGACATGTGACCACTACCGAGAATATTATAAAATTCTTTATGGAAATTAAATCCTTATCATCTACATAATAACTATTGATATAGAAGATGTTGTAATGTCGTGTTATGTAAACATTTTGTCTGAATGAAATTCCATAAAAATAAAAATAAAATGAAATTAATAATTATAAAAATAAAATAAAATATATTATTTTTAGTTTTTTGCTCCAGTTCAAATCTCTATAGATGCAAACATTTCTTGAAGTGGTCCACAAAATCACAAACTCTAACATAGCCAAATTAATTGAAGTCTATCTCAAATCAACTTTCTTCAGCTTTAAAGATGAAATTTATGAACAAACTTGCGGTGTAGCCATGGGATCTCCTCTATCTCCTATCATTGCTAATCTCTTTATGGAGGATTTTGAAACTAGAGCCATTGAATCTTCCCCATTAAAACCCAAACTTTGGAAGAGATTTGTAGATGACACTTTCATTATTTGGCCTCATGGAAAAGAAAAATTAATCATTTTCTTACAACACCTAAACAGTCAATCTAATTCTATCAAGTTTACGATGGAAATGGAGGAAAATGGCAGCCTTCCCTTTCTTGACATCCTAATCAATAGAAACCAAGATGGTTCCATATCCCACCAGGTCTATCGTAAGAAAACCCACACGGAACATTACCTACATGCCAACTCTCACCACCATCCATCCCAAAAAATTGGTGTTCTCAACACTCTGGCAACCAGGGCTGTACGTATTTCGGATCAAGATCACTTTGAAAAAGAGAAGAACCATCTTATGAATGTATTCGAAAAGAATGGATACAATAAACACCAAGTGATCAAGGCCTTTAAGAATGCTGAGAATCCCAAAAACAAACAACCTCTAGATGATCATGTGGGCAAGGTTCACCTCCCTTACATATTAGGCACAACATACAAAATTGCGTATATTTTGAAAAAGAACAAGATTAGAACCACCTTCAAACCCATGAATACCATCAGCACATGCTTAAAATCGGTTAAAGATCCATTTGATCCCAAATGCCACAAAGGAGTTTACATGGTTCCTTGTTCATGTGGCAAAACCTACATTGGGGAAAACAGTCGATCTATCCTTACGAGGATTCATGAACATGCCACCGACATAAAACACAATCGCTCTAAAACTTCAGCCTTAACTGAACATTCTAGTAAAACCAATCATCATGTATGTATTGAAAACTCCAGTGTAGTGGCTAGAATCGATCATTATCACCATGGAACATTTATAGAAGCTATAGAAATAGGTAAACACCCTAACAACCTCAATCGAGATGAAGGATGGAAATAAGTGACAATTGGATTCCTACTTTAACCTCCTAAATCGCCCTCTCCTAACATCTCCCCTCCCCTCTTTTCGCTGGACCTTTCAACTCCATTTCTAACCTTACTTTTCTAACCGGATTAATATTAATATTAATCATTAATAATCTTAATTAATATCGAATTAATCATTAACCCTAATCGAAATTTTTAATTTAGATTTTAACTAAAAATGTAAAGTTTTATAGGTTAAACATTAAAAATTTTGAATTAAAATTAATTAATTAATTTTTTTTTTTTATTAACTAATAAATTTCAAAAATTGGATTGATATTAATATCAATATTATTAATAATTAATATTAATATTAACATTAATTCTTAATCATTTATTCTAAAATAGAATTAAAATTAATTTTGATCATTTATTCTAAAGTTAAATCAATTCTAAATTAAAATTTATTTTAAATTAAAATTAATTAAAATGATTTTTACTTTAATCTTAATCAAAATTTAAATTAATATTAATATTAACATTACTAATAATTTTTAAAAATTTAATAATATACTTAATAAAATTCTAAATTAAAATTAAATAATATTAATTATAATTAAAAATAATAAATAGATAAATTAATTAAAATTAATTGAAATTATTTTTGCTTGGATTAATAGTAATATCAAGATTATTAATAATTAATATTAATATTAACATGAATCCTTAATCATTTATTCTAAAGTGGAATTAAAATTAAATTAATTCTAATGATTTATTCTAGAATAAAATTAATTCTAAATTAAAATTAATTTTAAATCAAAATTAATTAAAATAATCTGTAATTCAATTAAATTCCAATAAAATTAAAAGTATTAATTGTAATAATTATCAAGTATTTTTAATAATTATTATCATCAATTATTAATTAAGGCATGGTCGGCTACCAACATTCCCATTCCATCTAGCTCATACCTCTATTTATTCATTCCTACGAGATCTGTCTTACACACTTATTGATCTATCTTGATGATGAGCCACGGTGGATGGCTCAAAACGTCGATTCTAACAATTATGGATGTGATGATTCCGGAAAAAACTCTACACATAGTACAAATCGCAGAAGCCTCAAAACAATAATTTATTAAAATTTTACTAATTAAATTAAATTTCTGAAAGTCCCATTCGAAAATAAACACTTTTATAAACATAATTGTTATACATATTTACTATTATCTATAATTAGTTAATATAAATATATTTATAAATATAATGGTTAGACATATTTACTATTATGTATAATTAGTTAATATTTTTTTTTAAAACCTGTATTGTTGTAATGTTTTTGTAATCACAACAACATTTTACATGTTTTTATTATTAGAGTAGCATTTACCAAAATGGTGCTCGATTCACTGAATCAAACCTAAAACTCAGAGATCACAAAAACTGGGACGTCTCTGCATTTGATGTTTTAGAAAGGTGACCAAATAATGCAAGGTCGGCCCTTCAAGCAACATGTACGATTTGAGAGGTGACCAAAATACGCATTGCTAGATATTACTCGCTGTCATATGAGTTGACTGATGAGCGTCCATACAGATTTCTGGTGACTCATTTTGAAGGAGTTATCTATATGGTCAATACATCATAGATGTAAAAAAATACATCATAGATGCACCCTGTAAATGGAAAAATGAAAGGGTTTTTCACGAAATCTTCTCTATCCATCAAACAAAGCAAATGAAATCTGACTCGATGATTTATCTATTTCTTCATTCAGTCTTTTCAAGGTAAACAACTCAACTCTGTTTAGTTTGACATTACTTTTAAAGGATTATAAACCAATGCGAGGCCTTAATGTAATGGATTCATCTCCGTATTGTATGCGTTAATTTTCTATTTATCATGATTTATGATTCAATATTTTTAATGGTTTCCAAATGGGTGTATTTTCCTCTTGAGTGGGGCATTTAGGAATCACAATCTTATGTGACAACTCTCACCTTCTCTGTTATAGTTTATTGAATATTTTCTCTCATTTAATTAAAAGTCCATTGTAATTTACCTTCATGAGACGTTGAATCATGATTGATTTAGTATGAACGTAGGTAAGATGACAAACTTGGAATGTTATGTGGTGAGGAGTTTAGAGGCAGGAGAGGTAGGTAATAATACTAAGGTTTGTTCCCTATATAGGCTCTCCCAACCGTCCTCTCCCTTAGTCTTCAACATGAAGCCATCCCTTGCCATGAACTTCCACATGAGTGTCATTCATGGTAAACACATGTAAGGTCGCTAGATCACTAAACATATTGGGCAAAGGATAGACGATAGGATATTCCACATGCCAAGAACAAGAGAACGAGGTATGTTAAGAAAAATAAACTTGAATGCATAGACATTACTAAGAGAGCCAACTCTCAACATAATAGCTACAAAGTACACCTTGAATGCATAGATATTACTAAGAGAGAGAGCCAACTCTCAACATAATAGCTACAGAGTACACCTTTCAAGTCAAAGAATGATGAGACAAGCAAGGTGGTGGGAGGCTCGTGGGGTATAATAGGCAGTGGCTTCCATGCATTGAGCTCCATCTGCATCCCATGGTTGGTTTGTATAGGATGCAATTTTTCTTACGTGTGCCCAAAAGGCTAAGTTGTGGGTAGAGAATTATGTGAGGGGTAAGAGATTTGAAGCCATGGCTCCAAATTGAGGTAGGTAAAATAAATAAAAGGAAAGAGCCCTTGATGGATTCTTGGGATGCTGAAGACATTAACACTTATCTTGTGCTTAATATGTGATATTTCTCATCATAAAATGTATTGGTTAATGTAATCTCTACATGAGTTGTTTGGTTAGGAGATTGTTAGATAGTTCCTAGTTTTACTGTGTAGTTGAGATATTCACTCAACTAATTAGATTGTGTGGCTAAGATAGTGAATCTATCTTAATGCATAACTTCTTGTATAAATATGTGATATTGTAATTATAATGAAATATGTAGAATTGCGTTTTGTGTATGAGATAATCCTATCTTAGTATTAGAACTACTCTTTGTGTAACTCCCTTATAGGAGGGACCAATAATATTAGAAAAGTGTGAAATTAATCTATTGTAGGAGTAGATTAGAGGTGCACCTATGTGAGACTAGATAGGTTGTTGTTTGAGTGTTTTGTGTGCCTATGTGGGTGGGTTTTCTAAAGTGTAGAAAGTGTCTACCCTTGTTAGCAACTGTCCACATAGTCGTGAGCATTATTAGTGCTATATGCTTGCTCCTTTGAAATTTTGCTGAGAATCATGATTGTTGCTACAGAAACTTCGGTACAACTCTCGTGTTACTACAGGAATAGTACCATGCACCATGAAGGTCGAAAACATAATTCTTACTCGTCTATTCAGAATTGTGGATTTCCTCTTCGAGGTCTACAACACAAACAAAGAATTTGGAAGTCGGAGTTTTGCCAAAATTTTGTGTATTCAGGGAAATTCTTGTACAATTCACACAACCCTATATAGGTTTGATTGAGATGCTTATGATGAAGAACAGGCTGTTGCTTCTTCCTGTATTGTTGCATATTTTTTGTAGGTCAAGTTCGATGTGTTGTACACTGTCCAAGTCAAACATTGACGAGATAGGAAAGGTGGTGGGAGGTTGGTAGGGATATAAGGGCCAAAGCATGGATCTGGGTTACACGTTTTGGAAAGGGAGGGCTCATTTAGGTGAAAAAAGGGTTCGATCAAGCATTTTAAGTGCTCGATCAAGCCATTTTTAAGCGCTCGATTGAGCTTCTCGAGCACTAAAAAAATAGCTCGATCGAGCCCTTATTTTCTACTCAAACGCATGGCCACATTCTGCGTGTGTCATTTGCACTTACCGCGGGATAAAAAAGATCTTGAATGAGGTATTGGAGCTCAATCGAGAAATTGGACCATGCGGCAACCCAACCAACCTCGCCAATATCCCCCGCCAACATCCCAGAGGCTCAAGGCAAGGTAGGATTTGTTGAGAAATATAGGGCAGCTATATTAGGGTGATTTCTCTTCACTTGATAGCTGCTTGTGATGTTCTTTTACTTTAGCTTGATGTACTTGCAATCAGATTCTTCTTTAATTGAATATTATAGTGTTCTTATCATAAAAAAACTACCAAACTATGAAGATCAATAAAACAAGAGGACACAAGATATAGGTTGCTAGCCACGGCCAAAACCTCTCCTAGAGAAGAAAACCCACAATAATTCTTCTCTTCTTATATAATATTTAAATGACAAATTCCAAGACCTTTAAACTCTATACCAAGACCCCTCCAAAACCAAGTCAACCTTCCCTTTTGATGAACTTCTCTTTCACAAAGTCAACCCAAGTCAAACCCTTCTTCTTTGGCACAACTTTGACCTCTACAACAAATTTTGCTTCCTTCTTCAAACCTGCAAATTTTCGGCCTCTTAGAGCTGCAAATTTTGGCTTCACTGTAGTTGGTGCAACTTCGCATGTGTGGGAGTAATATGGAAAAATAGGTCTCCTCTTCCCTTTGTCGGACTTGCTCTCTTCTTCTAGGTGATGTGGCTTGCTAACTTGATATTTTGTCACCAAAATTCGACCTATTATGATGAATGCAATTTCGGTCTTTGCTACAATAAAATGATGCCCTAATTCCTTCACATGTGTGAGAGAAATTGACCAAAAAATGAGATTTCATCTTCTCTTGTTGTCTCTGTGTTTCTCCTTCTTCTCTCCCCTTTCTTATTTTCCTTCTTGAGATCAAACTTAGATGGATTCTCTTCAAATGAGGTTGAATATCATCTTATATATAGTCTTTTAGGGAGCCCTAATGAGGCCGACTTCATCACTGTAAGCTGACTTGTCTTCTTGCAGGCTGACTTGGCCTTGGAGGGATATTATGGCATTTTTGACTCTAAATAAATTCTCTTTTACACGATACAAAGTTCCCAATAGGGTATTTTACATATGACAATGACTCTTTGACTTATTTGAATTTATGACAAAGCCCTAGAAGCACACAATGGGTGCTTGACCTATAAATAAAATGACCTTGAGCATGAAAACCATGCTACAAAATAATATTAATAAATTTTCTTTCTCTTTACATCAAGTACATAAGATATTGTGAAGACCGAATTGTGAAAATTCCAAACTGGAATCTTATTGCAGCAACTGGAAATTATTCTCCTAACTGTTAATTTAATTTAACAGTTTATTTGTTTTTTCTACGGAAAATACTGAATAAATCACACTGCAATCTACACAAATAAAATTGCAAAAGAATAAACGCTGGAAGAAATGCTACAACACACACATAAAAATAAAAAAGTTATTTTTGGACAAAAGACCCTGGAAAAACACAACTTAGGAAAACCGATACAGCCGAGGGTTTTATTTTAAGAAGTAGTGAAATAATCTGAATATAATCTGGATGTCGAATACTGGAAATCTTGTAGAGAAAATACTAGCAAAAATATAGTGAGGAATTTTCCTTAGTCCATAGGGAAAACTAGGTTCTAACTGTAGCTCCAAGTGTGACATCTAAACCGCCTCTACGCTGGCTCTGCGTCACCCTAGCGAAATCCCTTCTACGCTTAGTCTGGATCAACCTATCCTCAAGCCGTTTAGTCTACTACTGTCTGGGAAAATGTCTCCCTTAGCCCCTAGAACCTCTATCTAGTTTCTAGCACTGAAACTCGACTTTCCCTAGCAAAATCGAAACTGCCTCTATAGGCTACTGCACTACCCCAACGTCAGCCTTTCTGTGACTCTTCTGTCTCTTTGAAAATTCACTCACCGGATCTAGAAATATTCCTTCAACTTCACTGTCTCTGCCCCTCTCTCACTGCTTCGATCTCTAGCTCTCTCTACGGCAACTGAATGTTGCCAGTTTGGAAATTGATATGCTCAGAAATCAAACCTCTCAAGTGTATTCTCCATCACCACATCGACCTCCTCTTATAATCCTCTATTGGAGAACCAACACCTAAGATTAAAATTTAATCAATGGCTAGGATCATCTTTGGATCGATCTGTGTGAGTTTCTAGATGATTCATGCTTTGAATTAATTAATACTGATTAATTAACCATATTCCCTAAGTTTAGACTTAGGAAATATTTAAAAACTAGTTAATAATCTAATTAATTCATTTATAGGAAAAAATTTCAAAAATGATTTCCGAGTTTTGGAAATCTCATGTATTCGAGCCTCTCCACAAAATTTCAAGACTTGAACACATCCGATGCCACAAAAAATAACACTCCCTCTTAGTGAGGAATGTGTTCTGGTGCTACTGCACACCCTGTAACAACACCCTGTCTTTGCATCATCTCTTGCCACACTGTTGATGTCTGGATGCTGCTGCCCATCAACCATTGCACAACTTTGATATACAATGCATATGTGTTGCTACTAACCCTACTGTACTGTTGCCAAAACAACATCTGCACTGCAACTCCCTCTCATCTGTTGCTACTACAACTGCAACATCTACAACTTAAAAGCATCCAAAATACTGAATCAACTATGATCAGTATAATGCATATGTCACCCGAGTCTCTAACTCCTACTAGCCTCTACTCTATCTATTGAAGACTCTATGCTGCCACTGAATCTACACTGTGCCAACTGCACTGCTGCCAACTCTGCAATGTGCTCCCCACATCTGACTGCTACTAGTCTCTGCAACTGTTACTCTGGAATTTGACTGCATCAAATGTCACTGATCCATCTTGCTATGTATACTATGGGCCACTATATCAAGGTATTAATCCATGAGGTGGACTCCTCAAGGATCCTTCCCATCTGTAGCACTCAAGGGATACAACACCAAGTCACCCCACCTCACTCCTGGAATTATATCAACAATTATGGCAAAGTATTCCTCCAACCTGGAGGAAAGCCCATTGATCTTTGCTAAATCTATCTGCTGGTCTTACTTCTCCTATTTTTCCTTCTTTATGAGAGAACACTTGGTACTGTAGTGACCAATATCACCACATCTGAAGCACTTGACATTTGGCAGGTCCTTTTCCTTCTTTCTCTACTCCCCTTGTCCTTGACTGGGACCCTTTGATGCGAGGGCCACATTATCCTCCTCCTTCACCTGATTCGATCCGATGTTGCTACCACTGATGGAGCTCCTTAGAAGAGATTTCCTCAATTCCTCCTTCTCTAAGTCAACACACATCCTATCCCAATCTGGTAACTTTTCTTTGCCCAATATGCTTTGGAAAAAGACCTGCCAGTCCTCAGAGACACTATTGAGTGTCAATCTCACAAGCTTTGTGGGTTGAGGCACTGCCCCAACAACTGACAACTGGTCCCAGACCTCTTGAATCCTGGTGAGGAAGGGGTCTATGCCTTCCCCCTTCTGCATCTAGATGAGCCTCAACTTCTTCTCAAGGTACATCTTCCACTGCTTGGAAATACCCTGATACAATGTGTTGAGAGCATCCCACATCTTCTTGGAAGTATCTTTGCCAGCTATATGTGAAACAACATGATCTCGAACTCGATCTAGGATTAATCGTTTCACCCGTGACATCGCCTTTCTATACTCTTTCACCTGATCTGCATCCATGGGAATTGCTACTACTGCATCAATATATGTTTTCAGGGCAAATTCATCTAGAATTAAGGACGTCCTTACCTTCCATATGACGTAGTTGGAAGCTCCATCCAATCTGTCCTGGTCACGAAGCCCAATGATGGCCATCTCAATGAATTGTCGAAAGCTTCCTCTTTCTTTTTGCTCAACTATTGCTCTGCTATTCGCACTCCCTTCCGGAGTGAAAATATCTTCTCACAATGACTGCTGATCTGCAAAGAAAAAATCAAATTTCTTGAGACTAAAAGTTCCTGAAGGAAAATTTTCCCTTCGTGTGTGCTCATCTTCCTTCCACCCAATGTTGGTTCTGCTCTAGCAAACTACTGTAAAAACCATTGTGTCCAGTTAGAGGCCTTCGCAATGAAAAATCTGAGCTGCTCTCTCTCCCTCTAGAATCACCCGATCTGGGATGTGTTATGCACTAAAATTCACCCCCTTCCAAACTTTATAAGGTGAAATTGTGGACTAAATTGATTGAACCATTTGAGTTTAAGAAGATTGAGATAAATGGTAAGATGGTTGCGGATCTGAGCGGTTGATTCACTCCCTTATCAAATCATTGGTAGAAATGGCTCATCGAATTAGTTCATGCCATAAATTTAACTTTATCGTAAAATCCAACAAGCATAAGATCCGATTAACTCTCCTTTTCCTTGATCATTCGATGTGTGGTCACCTTCTCAATTCTCTTCATCACACCCAAACATGCGTGGAAGTTAGAGGCAGGCACACCGCCCGATGGGTAGGGACTGTTGAGACCAAGCTAATCCGACAGTTCCCGATTCGCATAAGGTTGGAACATGCACGATAGATAAAATTTTCCGCCGACCCGATATCATCCCAACCATCCAATTCTCTGAACATAAATGGTTTTCGGGTTCCTACCTGTGCAGAGTTTAACCACGCACTTATGCCTGACGAGTGGGACCCATATTATTGGATGACGAGTCCGCTAGTCACTGCTCGGTAGTTGTTGCATGGCATTACTCATCTCCGTAACCCTCATTTAACCTTAATGCCACCAACCTTTTATGATTCATTCGTTTCACCTTTGCTTCTGCATGTCACTTTGGGAACCCGTCAATGGCGAAAACTAACTTCTAAGCAAATTCGTTTCCTTTAAATCAGTAAGTTACTCTCACTTACTTTTCTTTCGCTAGGCTGGTAATTTATTTGCAAAAGTTGATAATGTCTGAGTCTTCGATTAAGGAAGCTTTGGTAAATGAGCTAGCCGAGGTTCAAGACACTAAAGTTTGTATTACAGATGTTCTCACTCTTAAAAGGACTTTAACCCTTTCCACCAGTGTATCAGATGATGATATATGCCTATTGAAGTCCAGAATCTTAGACGCCACCCTCCCTCCTATTCATTTTGACCCTGACTCCATTCTATTGCTTGCTAGGCACTATGACCTCAAACAACAAGTATTCTTCTTTCAGTCAAGCCGTAAGGTTTTCCTGAAATTAGATGAAGAAATATTGGCCAAGATGTTAGGCATTCCTGCCCAAGGAATTGATATAACCGATAAGGGGTTAGACCAAGAATTTATTACTTGGGCGGAAGACGATAAATTAGAATTTATGAAAACCTTATTCAAAAATCCTGATCCGAAGCTAAAGTTGCAATTTCCCATACCAATGCAATCACTGAAACCCTTTTTTCAAACGTTGACTTCTCTTTTTTCCATTATCTTTAGGTTAGAAAATGATACAAAAATGGATGAGTCCATCTTCTTAGCCATATGACTCCTCACTCTCCAACCAGACCGCCAGATGATTAATTTTCCTAAATATCTAACCCGAACCCTTACATTTGACTTGTCTTCTACTGACCCATTGAAGTCCCGCCGCCACTACACCTATTCAATTCATCTAGTCCTCTTCAATTACCCCTCCTATTTTCTATTGACCAATCTCCTTATGAGAAATACAAATGTTGATAATAAAGAGAAGAAAATTTACAAATCGACAGATGTAATCTATCCTCAGCATATTCCTCACTTGTACTCATAATATATGGATTGCTTTGCATATCCTCTAAAGGTTAAAATAACAGAGGCGGAGGCAGAAAGAATTTCAGAAGAGAAGAGAAGAATATTAAGGCTTATTGAAGATCAAAGTATAGGGAGTTGGTTTTTATACCCTAATTTTATTGTGATTCATTTATATGGTTTTGAAAAGAATCCCTTTCAGCTACCAAAGTACGTTTCACCCTTATTGTTTTCTTATGAAGTTCTTAGGAAAAATATTGTTGTGAATGAATTACATTTTGTCTCTAAGAAAAAAGGAGCATTATTTAACTATCCATATGCAATTTCACCTCTAATTGCTAAAAATAAAAATGCTATAGATATCTTGGAAAGGGAAATGTTGTCTTTTGGATTCCTACAAGACAATATCTAGCATTATGATCCTTTGGGAATCATCTCGGGATTAAAGAAGTAGGCAGGGTTATCAGCCTATGTTCATGAGAGCAAGCCTGAAATGGAAAAGGTGGCAAATGTTTTGTTACCTATGGATGATATCATATAGACAATACCACCTGTACCCATAGAATACAAAGGAACAGCTCATGTTTCTCCCAGTTGTACTGAAATACAGATGCAGGAAATCAATGCGGAACCAGTAACCCCTGTCGCTCTAGCCACTACAACGAAAAGAAAAGAAGAGGTTGTGACCCCGTCTGAAGTATCACGATAGGTAAAGGCAAAGGAAGATGACATTGACACTGACATGTTTGAACAAGAGGTAGAGAAACTGGATAAGGAAATCCAACAAGCTATTAATGACATAAGGCCGAGAGATTCAGGGGCATAGGCCCTTGACATTAAACACAATTTTACTGAAGGAAAACAGATAATGGAGATTGGTGTAGAGTTGGATTTATTATCGAAACAATCTCAGTCAGCAGAGGTTCCAACATTTAAAGATGTAATTTCTATAGGTGGACCCCGATTTATTTCTGCCACTGACTTTGAAATGAATATTTTGAATCTTACAGTTGTCCAGCCAGAAATCAGGGAAAATCAACAGGTGTTGGGATCTTGGAATTCTTCCCTGGCTATTAACTTGGGGAAGGTGTCCGATATGGATGTTATCAATCTTCATCAACACATAGGTGAAATTGTGGCTCAAATATTGCTGGACTCAACTGCAGGAAATAGAAAAATGCAGACAATGTATGAAGAGGTTTTTGATTAGCTAAATGTGGCACACATGGATCTAAAGACAGAAACAAACCAAATAAAAGAATTAGAATATATGCAGTCTGACAGTTTGGACTGCCTAAAGACACTGGGCCCATTAAGAAGTTTCTGGAAGAGAAAGAAAAAGAGATCAAAGCTTTACAAGCTATTCTAAAAATACTTGATCACGACCCTCATGTTCTAATTCAGGCATTTGAAAGAAAAGAAGAGGTTGAAACCCATCTCCAAGAGATGGAAATAGCCTTGCATCTCAAGGAGGAAGAATGCCAAGAGACCCTTAAACAAATGGAGCTACTGAAGACAGAATCCCATGAAAAAGAGGAGCATCACCTCAAGCTCTTGGCAGAATACAAAGCCTTAGTTGATCGAGCTCTTAACTCTACTCAAGCATCTGAAACTAAAGATTCCCAGCTACTACATATTAAGATAACTCAGTTAGAACAAGAACTAGAACTGGCCCAGTCAGAGAAGAAAATAGCCGAATATAGAGGGGAGAATTTGGTAAATTGAAAAAATGATGAGATTGAGAAAATTCAAACTACTCTAAAGGAAAATCATAATGAGATTAAGATGCTAAAGGAAGTGATCACTGTTACCCAAGTAGGCAAGCAAGTGTTAATACAGGCTAAAGGGGAAATATGGAGGGAAATTGGACAAAATATTTCTACAGTCAAAGATTGTTGGGGCCTTTTTTTATCATATTTTGTGGAGAAATAGGCTAGTGAAAAGTGGCAAAAACAACAGTTGGAAGTTGCAGAACTGATAGATGAGAAAATATAAGAGACTAGTAGAAGAGTGGTAGTTGCGAAGGAGTGGCAAGAAGAATCAAAGACAATCGAGCAAGGAAAGAGTAGGAGCAGTCGAGGATGAAGACAACCGAGCAGGGGAAAAGGAACTGGTAGTTCGGGTTGGCGTGCAAGAAAGGAAAGAAGAAGATAAAAAATAGAGATGAGAGATGAGAAGGGGTTGGTTCGTTATGTTGTGTTTTTGGTAATTCCATTAGTCCTGTGTTGTGGAGATATGAGAACAAATTCTTGATTATGTTTGTATGATTTTATATCCCGACTATAAGAGTTCTGATGCTGGGGAATACACCATGAGCCTTATGTAATGTGCCTATTTTGATAGTGATGAAGAAGACTGCTATGGGATCATAGTGTGTTCATTATGTATTATTCTAGTTATTCAAAACTTTTATATATGCGCCTATTTAGGTAGTCTCTCTATTATAGCATGCATAGACTGTTGTGATCTGGTTGCTTTGAATATTAAGTTACTGTCCCTTACTCCCTATCTCTTAATATGGTTTCCATGGTATTGGATTCCAACCCTCCTCTAACTTAGGTTGTGACACACCTTAGGTGAGACTCCTTACCCATCCCAGGTAAGGTGAAAATGCCAACGTTGTGCTAGACTACAATGGAGCCTTGTTGGCCCCCTGTGCCCAAACCTAGGGTCTTAACCCTATTTCTATTTCTATGTCAACAAACGGTTCCATTGCTAGGACTTGAAATTCAGAAAGAGGGTTTGGAATATGGTATCAAGGATCTTTAAGAAAGAACTATAGAACTGGTGGGATTAGCAAGTGGACCAATTTGTTTCTCAGCAAGCTCAACTCCACTGCAAAACTGTTACAAAAATGAAGGAAAAAAATCCTATATTCGGAACCGACGAGTGATCAGTGCGATATCTTCTGGTGAAAATTTCTAGAATAAATTTACAACTGCTTGCGGAGTTTGTAGGTGAAAGGGAGGTCCAGTGGATAAAATTTGTCTCATCGCAGCTAGACTCAAGTAGATCTCATTGCACTACATCATCTTGAATTTTTGGGTACATACCACACTGGAAGGGTATACTATCGATTTTGCGGCATCAAGCCACCAGTCCTTTTCAAAGGTTGAAGCTGTGTTCTGAGAAAGGTTGCAAGAGAAGTTGCTAAAATAAGTAACCCTCTGGATCAAGGTCTTAATGGTTGAAGAGGGCTTACTAGTATTCCAAAGTCCAAGCATGGCAACATAAACACCTAGTATTGGGGGAATGACCTAAAGGGAGGGATGCTACTAAGAAGGGAACTATGAGGCTATTAGGAAGATAGAATAAGATGATTCACAAAAGGATAGAGATCTAAGAGCATAAAGGAGAGCACAGATAGTGGAGAGATGGCAGGAAAGGGCCATGTAGACGATTAAAAGGCAACAAGAGGGATTGCACCAAGCAAGAGTAGTGTTGAGGAGTCTAGAGGAAGGATACAGGATGGAATAAAGTTCAGCAAAGGGAATATAGAAGAACTCAACTGCTATGGGTTCAAAAGGCAATAGGGGCTCTCCCTCACCAGTGGAGAGGGAGAGGTTGGATGGAAAATGTTGTGTTGACCTAAACGAATTCGTAGAGGATGATATGTATTTTCTTATACATATACTTTTTGTTAAAGATGATGCGTCCAGAGTAATCAACGATCCACCCCCCTGAAGCTCAAGTAGTGTCTCCCCCAACCTTCATCTAGTACTCTATAAAAATCTTGACAAATTCCTTTCTAAGTCGATCAAAACTATAAGAGTTGATAGTGTGTGTGTTAATTATAAAGATAGAACTAGTAGTAGCAATACAGGCTTGCAAGGATCTCTACAATTTGGATCACACGGATTTGTTCTTTTAGCATGGGCTCAGTAAAAAATGCCAGGATCATTCACAACGTATCTTGAGTTCTCTAGCAGGGGGAACAAAGACATAGAACAACATTGGTATCTATGCGAGGCCATCTGGAGAGCCCGCCAGATACCTGATAATGTGAAGAATCTTGAATTTCAGACCAATCTCAAGGAAAGGGCCTTGATGTGGTTCATAAAATGGTTAGAGTTACACCAGAACCCAACTGTGGATGATGTTAAAAGAGAATTTGTACAAGAATTCAAACTTCCACAAAATGATCAGCAAGGGTTGTCAGAGTTATGGGAGATAAAATAGTGGGAGGGAGAGACTGCATGGGAACTGATGCAAATATTTAAGGATGAAATCGGTAAACTCAGTTACCCAATAGACCTGAATCACCAAAGAGATTGGTTTATCAAAGCACTTTTACCCCTCACTTGTACACCATTGACACAAAAAAATATTGACACATTGCAGGATGCTCTCAAGCAAGCAACTCGGATAGAAGCTATGGTAGGGTATCCGCACAAATACCCAAGGGGGAGAAACAATGCATGATCCATCTATCTTGGGTCTTCAACATAAAATTGTAAGTTTAACAAAGAAGTTGAAGGATCTGCAACCAAATCGCCCGACGAGACCAAACGTGTGGTGCACAAATTGCTTGGTGGAAGTTCATGTTTCCACAAAATGCCCGAGGTTGTGGGGCATAGGTTCCATGTATACTCTAGGGGGACCACCTGGGCCTCCACCTGCAACGGGAGTCATGCAGGTAAGATCGTAAGGGTTGTATCCTAGCTGCAACTAGCTAGAGTACTGTGAAGTATACATGGGGTATGGACACTCTCCTCATCTGTGCCTCGTATTACAAAAGTACTCCATTGTCCCAAATAATAATTATTATGAGTTCTATGCTTCCACAACTCACCACACTAACCAATGTAGAGCGTTGGATGCTCTAGCAGATAGGTTAGACTTCTAAATATTCTGAGTCAATGAGACTACTCGAGGAGGGAGAGGAGGAGGAACAAGGGGTGGAAGGGTAGGAAGCAAAGGGCCAATTCACTATTACAACTGTGATTGAGAAGGACATGTTGAGTGGGATTGCCCGCTACAAAGGAGGCCTTGGTGCTCTTAGTGCAGGGTCAATGCACACACAACAAAGGATCTTTTGGAGCTAATTACAAGATGGGAGGAGAAGAACAGGCAGAGGGGAGCGAAATTGATTAAAGTAGAGCCAAGAGTAATGGAGGAAACTCCCCTATTGAAAATTAATATAGTCACATGTGGAGTAAAAAATAGTGGGGCTGATTGAGGAACCTTAGACCAACCCACTATCATCAGAATGCCCCCCCCCAAAGCGCTTATATGACTCCGAGCAGCAGAAGCAGTATTACAAGGAGGAAATATTTTTTTTTGACAATTCGGATGAAGGTGCAGGAATACAAAATGGGCAGACAAAGTATCATAAAGCTAAGATCCCAGACCTTCCACAGTCCACGACTATTCGACTTATCGAATTATTCTTGCAGATTGTGAATGATGACTAGATGTTGGGATAGTTGCGGAGAAGTCTAAAAGCGACCATCCCAGAGGAGGAGGTTGAGGGAGGAGTTATCTACGCTAACACTAGTAGAAAATGATGAAATTAGTGACTAGGTGACTAAAAATGTTAGTCACCGCAATTATTTCAAGTGAATTACTATTAAATTTGAGCAATTTTAAATGACCGAACTAAAAATGACTAACTTAAACAACTAATTCAGTCTAGGGATAAAAAATACGACTAGATAATAAGTGACTAAACTAAAAGTGACAAACTTAAATGACTAATTTAGTCTAGGATCAAAATATATGACTAGATAATAAGTGACAAAATTAATAATGATTAATGTAAATGGCTATTATAGTACAAGAATAAAAATATGACCAAATAACAAGTACAACAAGGATATGAATTAGTCATTTATGTTAGTAATTTTTAATTGTGTCACTCTAGAAATGGAAAATTGCAATTTTGATACCAAAGTGTTACATTTCACTACAGGGGTCTTTGAATCCATCTACAGTGTTAAAATTTAGAGACAAAGGGGTCTCTAAATGCATATACAATGTTAAAATTATGAATACCCTTTTGTCTCTAAATTTTAGCATTGCAGATGGATTCAAAGACCCCCTTCTTTGAATCCATATGCAATGTTAAATTTAGAGACAAAGGGGTCTTTGAGTCCATTTGCAATGTTAAAATTTAGAGACCCTCGTCTGCAATGTTAAAATTTAGGTAGATGGATTCAACGACCCCCTTAAAGGGGTCCATGAATCCATCTATAATGCTAAAATTATAACACTTTTATACAATCACTACTAAACCAACATAGAAGTTGCTATTAAAATGATTAACCACAACACATATTAACATACTCAATATCCTTGTCATAAACAGAATATATATATATATATATATATATATATATATATATATATATATATATATTTCTTCTTAATGACTATAATGACCACCATATTTTCACTCTAATTTAGTTTTTAAAAATTCAATATATAAATATACATAGAATGAGAAAATGTGTGCATCAATGTGGAATAAACACTTGAACCTAGGAAATTGGTCATTTTTTACTATTAACATATGATGTTAGTGAAACTATAACAAAACCCTCTTTGTTTCCCTCCCTCCATATTTTTTTTGTGATTACAAGTTTATTTTATTTTTCATTTTAAATTTCCCTCTACACAATTACATTTATTTTTCATTTTAAATTCCCCTCTACACATTTGCATTTAATTTTCAATTTAAATTTCCCTCTACACATCCATAGAGTTCTAGGCCGGTCACTTCCATTAAGTGTTTGGTGGGTTGTTTGGATAATACGAGATAAAAATATATCTGTACATATGCTCTGTGGTGCTTCGATCGTGTGGCATTGAGATGGGGCACAAAGACCAACCAAGCCGGACAAGGAAAGAAAGTAAGCAGAAGAACTGGAGGAGGACATAGATAACAACAAACAATAATATAAGAAAGGATGCAATCCCTAGCCTAGGAATAGAGGGTAAGAGCATATTTATAAGCATAACCAATTACATAGGGAACCAATTAGAGAGAAAAACTTCGATGAAACTAACATACGGGTTGTGCACCAAAAATGAAAGTAAAATGACACTATAATAGTCTCGATCTGGGAACGAATTGCCGCGAGATTAAATGAATAAACTACACGTCCCAGAGAGGCGGTCCTTCCTAGGCCCTGGTCTTCATGGATCCTACATTGATTCCAAATATTTATTCATGGAATCTGAGTCTCGGCAGGATCCTCTTGGACCAAGCTGAGGGGCTAGGGTTATATTGGTATGATGGAAGCCAAGATTTTGTGGAAGTGAAGGAACTATATGTACCTGATGGCATGGTGCTGGAACAAACATTTCTTGGGAATTAGGCACGAATACGTTATTATGAAAACTTTAACAAGAGCCTTCTTCAAGATCTTCCCTTGCGACAGAAGTGCCCCTCCTCTTGTTGTGTGTCTTCCCTCTGGAGAGCTTCTCCTGGGCAAGGTACTCCCCTTTCAAATTCACTTTTTTCTTCTCTCTAAAAGCTTTTCCATTTTATAACATCAACATGGATTCTCAACGTGATTGGATGTAGATTATTGCATAATAAATGAGGCCTACATATTCATCATAACTGCAAATTCCATAGCCACTGCCATGGCCCTGTACCCACACCGCAAATTCATTTCCTCATGCATGTAGGCATTTAGTATGAAAATGAACTTCTCTACTCATGTCCTTATCTCCCATTACTACGTTACACACTAGGACTTTTACTACTGTAGCTTCTTCGATAGAGGAAAATAATGGCTTTAGACAACTTATTTTTAGAGTTGTACATAATGATTGCCTTCCATAATCAGGGTTAACGACTCTATCTACTAACCTAATACTAGTTACGACTTTTAAGTTTTGAGCCTTGGAACACCACTGTATACTAGTGCTTGTATTTAGTTGAATATAGAATGGGAGAACATATAAGGTTCCCTGGTATGTACACTGCAGAAAATCAAGCCATCTTATATTGTACATTTTCCAAAAGATCCTTTTTATTCACACTATGTTCCTAAGATGATGTTTCAATGATCATTGGCCTATTAAATTCATTCAATGTTAGTCTGCTGTTGTTATGACCAAAGGGTGGAAGGAGACTATCCCGTAAACAACATGGCTCAACATTATAGACAAGTATTTGTTGGAAAGTACTGTCACAAAAAAGAAACACAAAAACACATTGTACTCCCTTTTTTGCTCTCAGGAAATGGCCTTTGGTTCTATGCAACATTTGGCACAATCATTTTTAATTTTTGTTTTGATTCATCCTAAAACTTTGAATGGAATGGGAATAAGTACCGAGTGGTAATTTCCAATCTAGAACACATTTTTTAAGGCTTTATATATATTTTTAATTCAATATTTAGCAATTGGTTCTATGATGCTGGCTTGAAGGTCTGTTTTTACGTTAATCATCTATTTGTATGCTTGGTATTTGGAAGAAACATCAAGATTTATGATGTCCCTTTTACTATGAGGTTAGAGGTAGGTTCGTCTGCCTTTATTGGGAATTCATGGGTTCCCTAACCTATTATTTCCTCCATCTAGACTGAAGATTCCTAACTCTTGGAGGTGTTAGGGCATGGAATCAAGATATTATGAGGACTTCCTCTAAAATATTCCATCAGTTATATCACTTCCTTCTTTCCTTCTGTCCTTTTTGTAGTTCTGCTGGTGGCGATAGGTGATAGATAGAGACTTGGTATACTTATGGCATTAGATCTATGAAACCATGGACCTCCTCTCCCTCTTCAGCTACCAGACCGACCACCATGAATCTTTAGGAATTTGAGTTCTTGATATCAGAAGTGAGTATAGGATAGTTTCTCCTGAACCCCACCCCCTAGGGTTTGTCATCATCACGTTCATTCTGGTGGCCTAGATTGTTAGGAGATTATCGGTAGATCATTCTATATTTCCTTGCTGGGTTTTATTATTTGAACCTCTCAGACTTGGAATCCCTCTTGATGAGATTCTCGAATAGTGTATTGGCTCATTTTCCACTATCACTAATCCTACAAGGACATTTCCATTCTCTTCCTCCTTGATGTATGCCTCTATCTATGTTATGGGTGGAGGGCTTCCCCCTTCCCCCTCTCATTCCTCTCCTGCTTTTAGTGATGTGTAGCATTTTATCTTGTTATTTTTAGGGCCATGTTTAGTAGTTTAGTTTATGTTATTTTATGTTTGACCTCTTAGATATTAGCTTATAGGATTTGTAGAAAGTTTTTCTACAAATCATCTAGCTCTGATACCATGTAAAAATTTTGAATAATATGACACATATTCAACAGAGATTATCCTGATCATACAATTTAAGCGGAACATGTATAATACATAATCTCCTCTACGTTGATCATCAAATTACAGAAGCAAAAACATCCACAGGCACACATAGAAGCATCAATCAAACTCATAAACACAGTATGTATCCCGGGGAAAGCATCTCGCTAAAAACCCCACACTATCTGTATATTATATTGATTGAATCATGTAACAATACAAAGCATAATACTTCTCACAAGTATCTCCACCTGTTACACACAATACAGCTCAGATTTGATCTCCAAATCTCTCCCGCTGCTTGCCTGCCTCCACTGCTCAAACCTGCTCGAGAACTGATGAGAATAGCTTCCCAAACTCGATTTTACACTGCAAAATAGTCACCCACACTATGTTGGACGTGAGCAACAGCTATAATATCATGAAGATACGTGAGCAAACTCATTGGCATACTCAATCCTTTGATTGTGCAAATCATCATGCACAACTATAGTCACAACTGATAGCAATCTGATCCTCTAACACCTGTCCCTGCTGAACTGAACATGCACTGACATGCAACTGAGTTAACTGATGTATTCTATAGTTGCATTATGAGTTAATAACTTGTGAATTAATTAATAACTAATTCACCCAACTCATCTTTAGTCTATTGATCAGTTAGACTAAATACAACCAGTTTAACAAAGCTAAACTGAACACAACTCCATCAACTGTACCTCCAGTCCACTAAACTCAACTCACTTGAGTTCTAACTGAAGTCATGCATGCAACAACTCAACTGACTCATAAGAAAAACGAATTTCCTTCTGACAGCTGCATGTTCCACTTCCGTAGCTCAAACTGAAGTGCTCCAAGAGAATAAGATTAAGTTTATAGTCCAAATATTATTGTGAGATAATAATATTTGACTTTTCTATTTTTGACTTTGATCACTCACACTGTGATCACTCACACTGTAATCACTCACACTGTGATCACTCACACTTTCATCAAAAATAGAAGTCCATCTATTTTTCCCAACTTGATCAATCATCCATAGACATGATCCATATGTCTAAAAATAGGCATAGTCTAAAAATAGACTTGCGCCAAAAATAGCCTGCGGGCCCACTTAGTGAAGGCGACTCTTTTCACTAAGCTCCATCATCTTGTTGCACTCTCAACAAGCATTTCTTGTTGCACACTTTTCAACACTCCCTCTCAACAAGAAAGGCTTCCTCTCAAACCCGATCCTGTAACTCTGGAATGTTCTCCATGCAACACATTTGGCCGGTCCACTTGCTCTGTCATCAAAGTCTCTGACTGCTATTGCCTCTGTCAACTGAAACTCTGCATCTCTGTGCTCTTCAGTATCTGACTGCTCTAGCCTCTGTCACTTTGATCTCTGACTGCATCCGTGCTGCTGCTGGTTCTATCTCCCAGCATTGCATCCGCACTGCACCTCCCAACTGACCTCCCTGTTGGGATAGAAACATCCTCTGATGCTGAAGCTCTACCTGCTGCTGACAAGTGCTCCCTCTCTGACATCTGCGCTACTGCAACATCTCCATGCATCTCGCACCATTGCACACCTCTCTGTGCCACCTAGCACTGTGCAAAACACTTGTGCCTCTCGCATTGCTACAGCCTGCTAGCTATGCGCTGTCCTGGGATTCCCTGCACTGTCGCTCTCTCTGCCGCTCCATCCGCATCTGTCTCTACCCAATCAGTCAGTTCCTGCTACTACGCATCGGGGCTCCCGTAGCAAGGTCTCATCCAAGAGGTTGGGTACCTCAAGGATCTTGCCCCTCCTCCTTGGGACAATCAATCCACATCACCCCACCTCCTACCTGGAGGTATGGCTGCATGCGATCCCTCAGCCCACCTGGCTTGAAGTTTCCCCCTACTGGAGGTCTTTGGATGAGTAGATGTCTCTACTCGATCTCCTTTCAGCTTCCCTTGTTGTGGCTGCTCCACAACCTCCTGAAGCTGCTGCACCAATCGTGGCTCCTCCACAATCGTCTGAGACTTCTTCTGGCTCTGCATGTTGAGAGGTAATATACACTCCCTCTCAACCACCAAGTCTCCATCAGTTGCCTCACTGCTCAAGGCTTTGCATGCATCTTGAACCTCAAGAGCATACAGGTTCCTGACCCATGAACCAATCTCATGACAATGAAAGCATCTCACCTTCGATTTGTCAACATTCTTCCCATCACTAGAAGAACTGGATTCGAAAAGAGAAACCTTCTCCTTCCCATTCCTCGCCTTACTCGCTAAGGCACAGTTCTCCTCATCATGCATAGATGAAGAACTGTCTCTGGTGCTCCGTCTAATCTCCTCCTGCATCAAATCCGACCATGGTCGTTCCCAATTTGGCAGTTTCTCCCTTCCATTCACCGAGTCCTGGTAGCTATGCCAACTCTTAGGAAGGTCAAGGAGTCCTAGACTCACCATCCTCATCATCAACAGTAACCCCCACACTTCCCAGCTCATCTCGACACTGAGTGAACCTCGTGAGATACTGGGGCATACTATCTCCATTCTCGAACTGAATGTTTCTGAGTTTTATCTCTTGCTTTGGAATTAAATTCGAATTCCACCAGCAACCAACTCAACTGCTTCCGATCTAGAATTCGTGACTGAATAGTAGATCTGATGATCAATCCTCGCTTGATATCCTGTAAAAATCTCTTCTACAAATCAAGCAGCTCCGATACCATGTAGAAACTTTTTCTACAAATCATCTAGCTCTGATACCATGTAGAAATTTTGAATAATATGACACATATTCAACAGAGATTATCCTGATCATACAATTTAAGCGGAACATGTATAATACATAATCTCCTCTACGTTGATCATCAAATTACAGAAGCAGAAACATCCACAGGCACACATAGAAGCATCAATCAAACTCATAAACACAGTATGTATCCCGGGGAAAGCATCTCGCTAAAAACCCCACACTATCTGTATATTATATTGATTGAATCATGTAACAATACAAAGCATAATACTTCTCACAAGTATCTCCACTTGTTACACACAATACAGCTCAGATTTGATCTCCAAATCTCTCCCGCTGCTTGCCTGCCTCCACTGCTCAAACCTGCTCGAGAACTGATGAGAATAGCTTCCCAAACTCGATTTTACACTGCAAAATAGTCACCCACACTATGTTGGACGTGAGCAACAGCTATAATATCATGAAGATACGTGAGAAAACTCATTGGCATACTCAATCCTTTGATTGTGCAAATCATCATGCACAACTATAGTCACAACTGATAGCAATCTGATCCTCTAACACCTGTCCCTGCTGAACTGAACATGCACTGACATGCAACTGAGTTAACTGATGTATTCTATAGTTGCATTATGAGTTAATAACTTGTGAATTAATTAATAACTAATTCACCCAACTCATCTTTAGTCTATTGATCAGTTAGACTAAATACAACCAGTTTAACAAAGCTAAACTGAACACAACTCCATCAACTGTACCTCCAGTCCACTAAACTCAACTCACTTGAGTTCTAACTGAAGTCATGCATGCAACAACTCAACTGACTCATAAGAAAAACGAATTTCCTTCTGACAGCTGCATGTTCCACTTCCGTAGCTCAAACTGAAGTGCTCCAAGAGAATAAGATTAAGTTTATAGTCCAAATATTATTGTGAGATAATAATATTTGACTTTTCTATTTTTGACTTTGATCACTCACACTGTGATCACTCACACTGTAATCACTCACACTGTGATCACTCACACTTTCATCAAAAATAGAAGTCCATCTATTTTTCCCAACTTGATCAATCATCCATAGACATGATCCATATGTCTAAAAATAGGCATAGTCTAAAAATAGACTTGCGCCAAAAATAGCCTGCGGGCCCACTTAGTGAAGGCGACTCTTTTCACTAAGCTCCATCATCTTGTTGCACTCTCAACAAGCATTTCTTGTTGCACACTTTTCAACAGGATTTTCTCTGGAACTCCTACAGTTTGTCACCACTGATTGTACCTTTGCATCCCATTGACCTACCCTTTTGGTCATTCATGGACATCAATAAAATTATCTTATATCATCTTTAATGCCAGCAAATGATTTTCAGTTTCTGTATTCCAAAAAAATCCCAAAATACCCTTACAACTTCCTAAACTGTATTCCCAGGTATAACCTAATAAATTCCTGAATGGAATTCCCAGGTATAACCTAACAACTTCCTAAAACCAAATTATGAAGAATAACCTAACAACTTCTTGGAAATGAAAACTAACAATTGCTGGAATTAACAGATTATACTTTTAGCTAGTGAGTTGATATTGTGGGGACTATGTTGCCCTATAATCTGGGTGCCATGTGTCAACCTAACTGTTGTTTGGGAATTCCACCCTAGAATTGGCATGTTGTAGAATTAAGAAGAATTCTGCAGCTACCCTAAGGAAGTGATTTTGGAGATTCTGCAACTGTCTTTAATCATTCTCTATAAGGAATTCTATGGTAGGTGTTAATTCTACACAAAATGTTGATGAACACTGGTAACCTTCAACATATCATAATTGGTGAGAACTAAGACATTTCATTCAAAATCTTCATAGAGACTGTCAAACACATTAATTTGCAATGAATTACTTATTTAAAGCCAAATTTCTATAATAAGGTGGTTAAGAAATCTAGAAAATTGGATGTGTTAGGTTTTTTATACTCATGAAAATGTCAGTGGAAGATGAGAAAACCAAGACATTTATGAGGTTCAACATCACCCCCAAATTGAAGGAATTGTACACCCTTGTGCAATAAATTCATCCATGTCATTCTTATCTAATTTCCCTGAAATCATAAATTTCAAATGGGTTTGTGCATTTTTTTTTATGATAGCCCATGATTGATTCAATTTACTCCAATTGTTCACGTTCACTTTCTGCATTTATTGGACCAATTCTCTTCCAGTTCAAAATTGGATAGCATAGCAAGGGAAATCTGAATCCAAGTCCTATCCAATGTATTTCAAGATGCATTACAAAGCTAGTGTAAAGGTGAGCCTTGAATATAGTTGGTTTGAGATTTGGAATTGAGTTGGGTTCCCTTCTCTTCAATTCTTATGTAAGTTCATTCCTTCTCATTTGGGAATTCATAGCATGGTCACTTCAAGTATCAACAAAGGCTTTGAAATTCTCTAATAATTGTTGCTATTCCATTACCCATTGGATCTGAGAATGTGAAGCATTTCAGTAATGCTCATAGATAGCCTCTGATGGGGCATGATCTCTGCTCAAACAAGCAACTCAACCTTGGATTTGTAATCATTATAGGCCCACAATTCTTCAAACCTTTGAATTTCATTCTACATAGTAGAGATAAATGCCTTAAAATACCATCCTCCATACACCACCAAAAACATGTAAGAGCTAGTTGGTTTCTCAAATACAACTAAAATATTATATAAGTGAAAATATTTTTTTTTATCCATTATTTTTTACAAAGGAAAATTTAAGCATTTTTTGAAAAATTTAAGCTTTAATTTTTCTTTACAAACCCCTCCCAACAAGAGATATCATAAACTTGTGGATTAGAGTTTTATCTGTATCAGAACCAATATGGAATGACACCATTAGATCTTTTGTTGATTGATAGTGTAAATGTGTGTTTGATTTTTCGCTTAATGCATTCCACCCCACATTCAGTCTTCTTCCACACAGAGAGGAGTACATGCACCTCAGTTCTCTGGCTCAAAATCCATTTTATTTTACAGCCACCCTTGTATGTTTAGGCATTAATCTCTGTGTTGCATTCCATTACTATTTGTAGGGATGGCATTGGAAGTTGATGAGCTCAGGAGTCCATTTATCATAATAAAGGAGTAGGGGTAGAAGACCTGAATAAGAAGCATAAATGCGTAGAAGGCCAACATAGCAGATTCCAAGGTGGTTACAAGAATCCTCCACACCTCACTCATCCCTAAGGGAATGGACAAGATTGTCTAAAGCCCTGACCATAGCAAAAAAAATGTAAAAAAATCGAGAGGCAAGATGTATGTATGTTAAACATTTGAACTTTGGAGGGTTATAAATTGGAGGAAAAGCTAAGGCAAGCCCAATGAAACATAGACATGAAAAATTACAGAGCCTACAGTTCCTGGATATTTGAGTGTTTTGGCTATTAAGAATTTTTGCTAAAACATGCTCTGACAGATTCTGTACAGTGATAGTTTCAACGACCTTTTAAATGAGGAAGAATTGAGGGAGTCTAGGTCATCAAAAGTGCAACTTTAGGCATTCTTCCGGGCTTCCTCATATTCGAGAAGTTAATTATTAAATATTTTCTTTAATGGTTGCTACCTTCGCCACCATTAACACTGCCACAAGTCCTCACAATCCCAACAAATCCTTCGAGGTATGCATTTCTTTTCCTTGTTATTTCCTCCTGTAAATATGAAGTATGTCACAACCTCTAAAAATATGTTGAATGTACAATTCCATGGTTTTGAGCCTATTATAAATTGTCCCTATTACATTCAAAGTCTGCACCATGTTTTAGTGCATTTGACTTAGGTTGGATTTTCTTTGTCAAGGTCAATTGGTCCCTACCTCAAGGTTCCCTAAGGCCACTCTAAGGTGATAGGTAAAGCCTTTGGGAATGGAACCTAGGTTAATGGTGTCAAAATCCCACTCCATAGGCCTTAAGGGGAACATTGAGGTGGGCTTGGGTATGTAATATGAAATTTGCACCATAAGTTTAACTCCTACCTCCATGTACCCTCATGATTGTCTGGTAAAGCATTCATGAATGAAACTTTGGCCAATGGTGTTGAGATCTTTTCTTCTCAAGCTTCAAGGAGAAGTTAAAATTAAGGAGTGGGATTGGGCTTGTAATATATGCACTTTATATTCATCTCCATGTGTCATAAGTTCAACATCTACCTCCAGGTGCCCCCACAGATGCCTGGTAAAGCCCTTGGGAATGGAACCTTGGCCAATGATTTAAAATCACTGCTTCCTAGGCCTTAAGGAGAACATGAGTTGGGTTTGGTTTGTAAGATGAGCACTAAATATTCATCTATGGGAGCCACAAGTCCAACCCCTACCTCCATGTGCCCCATGGATATTTTTGGATAACAAGCAAGGGCCATCAACCCCAAGCCCATTGGGCTTCTTGGCATTAATATTTTATATAGCAACCAATTTCATTATGTCCATGTAGATTTATTATAGGTAAGCATGAGTAAATGTCTTTGACCTCCTAAAGTCTATACATTGTATTTATTTTTGTTATTATATGTGGGTATTTTATGCATGGGTCATGTTATACCATTTTATTGGTAATCTATTGCAGAATAGTGTTACATCATCTTCATGAATCAGGTAACACAATAAGATGATTATCTTCACAAATTATTTGTTTTTCAGATTGCGCAACCCCCAAATGATAGTATCTCAAGCCTCTCTTTCAGTCCAAAAGCTAGTTATTTGGTGGCCACTTCTTGGGATAATCAAGTTTGTTCTCAACTGTATCCATTTACCATTTACTAAAATGAGGCTAAGTTATTACAAATGTAATGATAAATTGTGGGACCAATAACAAGATCAGATTTATATTTACCTCATGGTAAAAATTTTAAACTATGTCACTATGGGGTCTTGGTTAGATGGTAAATAAGGGGTGTTTCATAGTCATCACTATGGTTCAAATCCCCTAGGGATACATTTTTCCCCTTCAGGGCCATCTTTGTTGTGAAAGTGGGTTTTCTTAAGTGGTTGGTGTTTAGTTCAAGTCTTAGTTTACTTTGGCACAAAAAATAATCCTCAGACATGACTTCTCAGCTAAAGGGATATTTCTAGAGTGTTCTAATTTGATTACATTGCATTGTGATATTCTCATATTGGGAAAGGGAATGCTTGCTGCATAGTGATTTCTTCATTGATCTCAAAGAAATTTAATGATTCTATTTGATGTGACTCCAGGTGTTTTTGTCATGATAAAATTGAGTTTAACTTCTCATAAGCTTAGGATAGGTAAAAAGTGATTGTTTGTTGAGTCATTTTTACCATTAGTGAAGATTGTGGTAAGTTGTTAACCTTGTACATATATGATTTGTTCACACTTTATGCCTTTCTTCCCATTATGGTAGAAAAAGACGTTGAGTGGGTTATTAACTTATTTTTGATGTTTAAAAAGTAGTGTACAATAATAAATCAACAAGGATTTGAAAAATAAGTTAGGAAAAGAATTTCATGTCCGTGCAAAAAAATTCTTTTTGAAAGAAAAATAGATTTTCACCTCTCATTAAGAGTGGAGGATGAGGTCTTCACCATCACACCATGGATCCTTTTATTTATTTGATGTGTCTTATGAAACACTATTTGGAGCAAGCAAGTTGTTTTGGCTCTGTTGTAGTGGCTACAACCACCCTCCAAAATTTTGCCTTCGTTTCATTTTGGAGCCTCCTTCCTCGAAATCATTGCAGCTATCCTGCACTGATTAGGTACTTGTGTTTATTAGAGTTCATCTGTCGTTTCACAACTTGTGTTCAACTCACTTGTCCCATCAGTCAACCACAAGAACACCAACACTTGGTTCACATCTGGTGAATCGGTTGTCGGGAAAAAATGCACAAATCTGGAGGGAAACTTGTCTTCCCCTCCAAAAATGCATAGAGCAACCCAATAGTTACTCTGCACTCAGAAATTGCGCAGAGTAAGCTAGGCAACCTTAATCTCGAAATTGCACAAAGTAGGCCAGTCAACACTACTCTCGACATTTGCACAGCTTCAGCTAGGGGTACTGCCTCCAGGAATTGTGTAGAAATTGGCCCAGTTGCAATTCCATCCATAAATGCGTAGAGTAGCCTAGGCCAACTGCAATGTTCTCCGAAATTGCGCAGTACTGACCAGCTGCACTGTTCTCTGAAATTGCATAGTAATGGGCAGCTATACTACTCTCTCGAAATGTACAGAGTAGCCCAACATCATTGCTTCAAAAAATTGCGCTGAGCTTGTCAGTCATCTAGGGCCCCTCAATTGAGAAATAATGCATAAGATTTCCCTCACTGACTAACCGTCACATGTGCCGACAGGTTGTCCGGTTCCCTCTAGAACTCCACAATCCTTCCTTGCGTACCAGGTAGGTTTCCCTGAAAAAGAAAATAGAAAAAAGTGAAAAAGCATCCCTAGATTTTAGGGATCTATTTTTAGTAGCATGAGTTACATGCAAATTTTTTTTTAGAAACTTCTTTTCCTAGATTTTTGGCATGCAGGTCATAAACCCTAATTTCACTAAATCTATTTAAACGATGCCTCAGATCTTATTCTTCACATTTTATCTTGGAGCTCTGGCATTCCCAAGGCATCTAGGAACCTTTAGCACAGTCGGTGTAGCTTTTCTGGTTAAGTTTTGCCTTTCATGCCTTTTGCTGCTTTTTCTATCGCTTTTTAGTTTTCGGCTTGTATGAGTGCTATTTACTTGGTTTTACTGAACGACCGCTGGTGTTTCAATGTATTTTAGCTTGTAGAAGTTTTGTTTCAAGTTTCGCATTACCTTTCCTTAGTGCCACACGCATAACACTATTTCTGCACTCAGAGTCACTGTTTCGACGACTCACTTCATGAGTTTCTTGGTTTGTCATTTGACTGATTTTTTCACTCGCTTGAATCACATGCATGTTTATTTCACTCAAATATCCACCAGCCTTGCACATGCATGCAGTCCTTAGTGATTTTCAGTTTCTCGTCAGCAAGTCTGAGCTGCCTTGGCCCAGACCTTGCCTTGCCTAACTTGCACTGCACATTTATGGGATGGAAGGTTCTGCCTTGCTCCCAAGAATTACGTAGAACTTGCCTCCCACTAGCTTCCTAGGCTGTCCTCTTTGCAGTTTTTGGAAATAGTGCCCCAATTTGTCCCCGTGATTGCACAGTGCACTTTTCTGGGCAACAAACATTTCACAGTTCTAGTCCTCAACATACTAAGCTAGACTGTGCTCTGCGCAGTTTCAACAGACAGTCAGCTCACTCGTAGCCTGGACTATACTCTACATAATACCTATTGTAAGTCTCTTGTGAGACAAGACTGCGCAATTTTCCCAAGTAGTCAACCAAGTGTGTTGCGTGTTAGTCCTCAATTTACTTTTGATTTTCAACTGACATTTGCTTGCCATGAGTGTGGCTCTATCTCCAGGTATCATAGGTTTCTATCAATATCTCATGAGTACATCTACAATGGTTTCTAAGAGAGTGGGATCAAAAGACATAATTGAAATTAGTACTGGGGACGTGGTTGAACAGGGGTCAATGAGCTTGCCCGTGTACACAGACACACAACTATTCATTGAGAAGGATATCAAGATCACATGGATAGACATCAACACCATGTTTTTAGGCAACTTTGAGGAGAATCTAGAGGATAGACAGGTCTATGTGAACATCCATAAGTCAGGACTATATAAGGTAGCATGCATGTTTCCTGTATTCCCTTGCGCAGATGTGATCCACTAGATTGTCTCACACACTGATCCCAAGACAACGATACTAAGAAATGTTAGTGGAGAAAGGCTTGCTTCCTTTAGGACAAAGGATTATCAGGAGATATATCATTTTCCATTCCCAGTGAGTAGGATGGATGTGCCATTCTACACTTCCAACGACAACATGAACACAAGCGATACCTTGAAGCATTGGGTAAAGGAGCCAACAAAGTTCATGATGGCACCCTACCAGATATATAGGATGAAGAAAATGAGGAAGGCATATCAGTTCTTCATCATCTTTTCATGTCGCTTGTATGGCTAATGGAGTATAGAAAACTTCCCGCAGACTTGGGTTGCTATGTTGGATCAGTTGGCAATTGAAGGAAAACCATTCAACTTTTCTAACATGTTGGATCTCCAGGTGAAATTGCATCTATCCAATGCTTGAAATCTACCCAAGGATAAAAAAGATAAGTTCTTCATGTTTGCATACTTGCTCAATGCAATCTGTACCCGTCAACAATTTCCAGGCATGGGTTGGGCATGGACACCTTTAAAAAGTTATGTGAAAATATATTGCAAGTTTTTCTCAGATTGCAACTACCGAGGAGTCATGTCTAGAATATGTGACCATTTCATTGCCCCTCTGTACATGATGGTATTTGAACAAGATCCTTCCTGCATGTACCAGGCAGTAATGGAGGCATTTCTAAACACTGCAAATTTGTACACCTCACATGAGGGAACCTTCATCAGAATGTACAACGTGGATAAAGCTTCGCATGTGCTACCACAGTTCGCCACGGACAATTTGGTCATACAACAGGTTGCATACCACATTTTGACAGGGTTGTGAGCTAGATTGCACAAGAAGAAGAAGGCACCATGGCCCACGCTGCTTGTGCGAATTGGTTTTTTCGCGATCGAGAGTTTGAAAGAAGCAGATGCCGAAGTAGAGGACTTCAAGAAGTTTAAATTCAGCACCAGGAGTTTCAACCCATACAACCCACATGGTTTATGAAGGGACCACTGTGTGAGGGTGTACTATCCTTGGATCCATGGGGCATGCCAATGGCCAGAGGAAGACCCATGGAGATATTGTTACAACTCCTGTAGGCTTAATGAATCAGTCAACATTGTAGTGGAGTGCCGAACATCAGTTAAGGAAGCAACACCACATGGAGTAGAAACAACAACAATAGTAAGTAGCGAACATGTGAAAGACAAAGGAAAGAGGAATATTTCCAAAGGAACAAAGATGGAGAAAAGCTACAAGTTTAAGGAAGACCCATTTGTGGAAAATATATCTTTGGAGATAGATGCAAAGAGGCGTCAGTGTGACATGAGGATAGGACAAAGAAAGAGAGAAGAGAAAAGGTTGGAAGATACCGAGAGGATGTTGTAGGAAGTCCATTAGAAGCTCAAGGAAGAACAAGAATTGTGCATAAGAGAGAAGGAAGCGTGACATGAGCATGAATAGGAACAGGAGGAAGTGCAAGCCACACAGATAGCACAAACTACACCAATACAAGTTGAAGACTCTGAACCAACAACAAATGAGGAACAGGGTGAGAAGTTTTAGGAACAAGAACTTTCTCTCTAAGATGAACAAATAGTATAACAAATGGACATGGAGGTGGAGCAGTTGGAACCGGATCAAGATATCGACCTCATGCCAAAAGGAACCGAGGTCACTCCAAAAGCTTCACTAGCTCCAATATTAGAGCAAGTCCCGAGGGAACAAGGGGATACCATTCTCCTTGGGGACCATCCAGGAATATAGATGTACAACATAGTCTTTGATGAGTCGCAAGACATAGTTGTACATGCACGTAGAGCGCGCACCTTGGATGAGAATGCATAACCTGCACACTTGGAGGAACGGGTGATTGTGTCACATGTACGAAGACATCCAACTACGTTGGATGATGCTACAAAGGCTTATGCCGAAGCCATGATCTCGAGTGTTAGGTTCTTGATAGAAGAAAATGAGCACATGGCTAAGGAGTTGCAAGTAGGCAAGCAGAGAGAGGAACAATCAATAATATCCGCTAGAGCAGAGATGAATATGGCCATACTTGCTGATGTATCATCTTTTGAGACAATCACACAGAGATTGTATGATGGGTTCGTCACCATGAAAAAGGCAGTTGTCCACCTACATGGTCATCAGTAGTGCTGCACCAAGATAACACGAACACGTGCAAACATGCATTCCACAGTTGATCATGTACAAACATGGAAAATGAGGTACAAGGAAGCCCCACTTCACTTGCACAAGATGATGAAGCCACAAGTGGAGTTGGACAAAGCATGCATCCAGAGTCAAATCTGGAACTATGAGGAACTCCCACCGCTCATCGCTAGTATTGAGGCTTCTTATGCATGGTTGTACAAGAGTTTAGATGTCGTGGTAAGAAATTATGGCACTTCGACGATTGGTACGCTCTCCGAGGCGAAAGAGACGAACCAAGTTAGACTAGAGCTCAATGAGTACTTTGATTAGTTCATGCTCATGACCACCAGCGCAGATTTGCAAGTTAGCAAAGATAACATGCGGATGTACATTGCCAGTTTGGCCATGCTCAGGACTGAGCTCTGCATGTTATAGGATGAATTGGACTGAGGTTCCAAATCAGTATACCTGGAATCATTGGAGGCAAGAGTTCATTTCCAGAAGGACTTCATCAAAGAGTACACAGACACCATTGCGCACTATTAAGCATGGCATTAGTTCATCATCAAGGATCATGGAGAGAAGGTTGATGATTTGGTCTTTCTGCAACCGTCTGAGTCTTAGTGTTGTCTTGTCTGGCTGACTCAAGCCGATTTTATCCCACATGGGTATACATGGAAAATGTATCATTTTTTGTAAACATGTTGTAAAGTGAAAATTCCAAGTGTCATTAGTGGAATACAAATAGTCATATGTAATGTAAAGAGTCATGAGGGTAGTCCAAGAGTCACAAAGGGGAATGTCAAGGGTCACCCCAGCCTTTGTTATAAATAAAACCTCATAACTCATAGAACATGATTTTGGGGAGACAAGCTTTTGCTAGGCATTGCTTAGAGAGGGCTTGGAGAGTATTGTGACAAGCCTTGGCTTCTCCACGGTGCAGAGCGAGCACATCTATTTGGAGGAGCATGTGGTGTTGATTGTAACGTTCCACTATTGGGGCTAGTGGCTATCATGGTTCTATGTATGGATGGAACTTTCACTTTATATAATATAACAGAGCTAGCACATTTCATGCATATGTTGTTATTGTAGTTTGACTATTCTGGTTACTCTAGCAACGTATGTAGTTTTACTTATCCATTCATGTATGGACTATTATGTATGTGATTATATGAATCTTATTGACTAATCACTTTAGATTTTTGACTATTCTGCTTTCCAGTTTATGATGTCATTCAGATCGTGTGTTCCTTTCAAGTTGTTTACTATTACAGGCTTCTAAGGGATACACTTCTTTTCCCTTTCCTTGTGTTAGAACCTCCACATGCATCTCTCCTTACTCGCTGCAAGGTCACACACTTGCTTCTGACAAGGATAAATTTCTTACCTCTGTGCACTATCGTAGTCAAGGCATAGCTTTACTATCCACTGCTGGGAATCCTACTCTAAACAGTCTGAAGTCTAGTTGGGAATTCTTATTGGGGAGATCCCCTGACATGTTGGTGGGTCTAGCACTGTCAACATTTATGGTGCTAGAAGGAGGGCTATATGACAAGATTAGCCCTCGAAATCTATTTTAAATCTTCACACATTTATCATGTCTTATGTTACACTTCGCCCCCCGAGATGTTTATCTTATGGAGATGACTTTGAAATCCCAGAGGAGTTATGGAATCTCTTGTCACAAAACACATATGCATGTGAAGGCGTAACAGTTTGGGATATACATAGTCTTTCCTTTTCTAATCTATGTGAAAACGTAGAATCCCGTGAGGATTATGTGATCTGCACACAGTTCGCATTCAGACTTCGTGGGAATCCATGGCAATGTCATAACACACTACCCAAAAACTATATTCACTCATTTTGCCACCTTGTTTTGGAGTTATGGCATGCTTTCCATAACTTTGACTGTCAAGCACTTAAGAAAAAAATTCTCTGATAATGGAAACTCCTAATGAATTTGTGGGACAATTTTGGTATCGCTTTCAAGATCTCGCATTTCAATTCCCATGGGATGAAATTGATTGGGAATTTCTCAATGAAATATTTCAGTATCTTCTTCATGTATCTAAGAATCCGCATATCTTAGAATCATTCAAACCGACCCTAAGATACCTTGGTGTTAGAGTTTCTGAATCCAAGACGAACATGGTTGTTGTCATAAGTGACTGTCTGTCCTCATCTCATCAAACAGTTCTGGTCCCGTAGGGTGAGGCGGGAGAAGGTGCACATCTAGATATTGAAATGCCACATCCTCCCCCCACACCTGATCTTGATCTCTACTCAGATTTGGTTGACAAAACTTTTGGTTTTCACGTGGAATTATTTTCTTAACCTCTTTCCCCGCGTTCTATTGATCCTCTGGATTTTACTATGATGTGTTCTCCTATTCGGGACTCCACACTTGTTGTACACAACAATCAAGTTGTCAACGGAGTTTGTGTTGAGCAACCAACCTACGCTGCCATCTATGATGAGTATGTGTGGGAATCTAAAGAAGAACCTGCGGTGAAGGATGACCTCCTTTTGTCCGCACCTCATCCACTTTTTCCTGATATATTTGGTGATTCTTCCATTGTTGACTGTTCGTGTGAGAATACATTCCTGGATGCATCTACTTCTGATCATTCACAGGATACACCGGATGTTAGTCTATCATTGAATAATGGAGAGGACACATATGTGTTTGCAAATCCACTCAATATTTCATCTATCTTTTCCAAACTTGCAGAGGGTGAACATTATTGTTTCTCAACAACCCCTCTATACGATTCACCAGATCATGAGAATGCCGATGAACATATCAAATTTTCCGATCGTGGTTGTCACGATCTATTTTCTCCATTCGATCATGATGTTGATTCATTCATCGCCGATATTTCTAAACAACCTGTCTTCGATGATCTACCTGTTGGTGAAGTGGAAACCCCACAATATGTCAAAGCACTTCAGCTTGAGCTAATGGTTTTGTTAGGTCCTCGTTGTCTTGAGGTTGATTCCACTCCAGATAAGAAATTTGTTGAAACACCCAAGGCTCCTCATCACTCACCTGTTTACATTAAAGATCAATCTAGTTCACAGAATTCAAATCCTCCACTTGAAGCATAAGTTATCTTTCTTTCTCATGTTTTCTCATCTGTCACAATAAAAATAGTGTACATGTTTGTCATCTGCATGTAGTGTGAAGCATGACCATGACACATCCGCAGAATGCTTATCTTGTGGCTTTATTCTTTTCTTTTTTGTGGATATTTTTAAACTCGGATCGTGTTGGTCTTCACTGTTATATCCTTCATGTTTGCTAGTTTACACTTTTATCATTCTTGTATACCATGCCTTCACCAACATGGGTCAACCAATGCACCGATGGCTGCTTTGGAAATATCATTTCACGTGAGCTAGCCCATGCATTGTTTAGCTTAGGAGTAGAAGTAGTGTTTTCTTTCTTGTTTTGCTTGGTTTGCATGCTTGCTTTTTTTACTTTACTTGCGTTTCTTATTTTCTTCATTTTCTTTCTTTTCTTTCATTTACTTTTGTTCTTTTCTTTCTGTTTTTCTACTTGTTTTGTAGCCATAGGTTTAGTTTCGCATGAAACCGTGTGTGGCTCTCAAGACAAGAGAGGTAAAGTACAAGAGGACTTGTACAACTATTAACACTTGGTTATATGTTGTCCTCTCTCTTTATGAAAGAAATTCTTGTATTCAATCAATGATACCCTGATGGAAAATACGTTTTGTTTAGAGTGAGTCTTGGTGAAAACACAATGCTTTCACTTTAACTAGTCCCACCTACTCTAATAAGTTGTTTTGGGTTAACCCTTGTTAAATAAGTCAAGTAGAGTAAGTTTAGGGGGAAAAACTTATCAAGTAGTTTTATAGGTATATATAAAATACTTCTATGAAGGGAAAACCTCTTCTGCTCTCAATAAGTCAGGATCCATCTTCCACCTCTGAAATAAATGAGTGCCTATTCGCAGTTATTTGAAAAATGAAAAAAATGAAAACGAAAAAAATTAATAAGGCGAAAGAAGAGAAAGGCTTCTTGCATAGAGAGGTGATTCAAGTAAATCCACCTGCGTACTGACCAAGAACGCTGGCAGCTGAGCGATGCTTGTGTCCCTGTGTGACTTCGCCAGGGTACTATCTGGGCCTATTAGTAGTGGAGAAACACCAGAGATGAAACTATGCCTCTGACATATTTATTGCTTGTGTACCAATATACCCCTCATCCTCAATAAAAAAACAGACTGGACTTGGCTTGGAATGTGTGTTGACCGATCCAGAGAATGGTAAGGGACTATATCTTTAAATCAAGTCTAGTGTTGAAGCCATGATGATTGAAGGGTCGAACAATACTTTCGAAGGAGATAGACTCACTTTTCACGAACAAGGTCCATACAGAGAGATGGAGTTCTACTAGTGTGTCACCAATGTTGTAGCAGCTACAACCACCCTCCAAAATTTTTCCTTCGCTTCATTTTGGAGCCTCCCTCCTCGAAATCATCACAACTATCCTACACTGATCAGGTACTTGTGTTTATCAGAGTTCATTTGTCATTTAACAACTTGTGTTCAAATCACTTGTCCCGTCGGTCAACCATAAGCACACCAACACTTGGTTCACATCTGGTCAATCGACTATTGGGAAAAACAACACAAATCTGGAGGGAAACTTGTCTTCCCCTCTAAAAATGAGCAGAGAAGGCCAACAATTGCCCTACACTTGGAAATTTCATAGAGCAGGCTAGGAAACCTTTCCCTGGAAATTGTGCAGAGCAGGCTAGCCGACACTACTATGGAAATTTGTGTAGTTTCATCCAGCTGTACCTTCTCCAGGAATTGTGTAGAAACTGACCCAGCTGCACTGCCATCCAGAAATGCATAGAGTGGCCTAGGCCAACTACATTGTTCTCCGGAATTGTGTAGTAATAGCCATCAACATTGTTCTCTGGAATTGCATAGTACTGGCCAATTGTACTACTCCCTGGAAATGCGCAGAGAAGTCTAGCATCACTGCTTCGAAAAATTACACAGAGCTAGCCAGTCAGCCAGGGCCCCTCAGTCTAGAAACAATGCATAAGATTTCCCTCACTGGCTTCTCGTCATATGTGCTAATAGGTTGTCCCATACCCTCCAGAACTACGAAATCCTTCCTTGCATACTCGACAACTTTTCCCAAAGAAGAAAAAAGCAAAAAGTGAAAAAGCATCCCTAGATTTTAGGGATCTATTTTTAGTAGCAGGAGTTACATGCAAAACCATTTTTAGAAACTTCCCACCAAGTGTCGCTTTTTCCTAGATTTGTGGCATGCGCGTCATAAACCCTAATTTCACCAAATCTATTTAAATGACACCTCAGAGCTCATTCTTCACATTCAATCTTAGAGCTCTGGCATTCCCGAGGCATCTAGGAACCTTCGGCACAGTCAACACAACTTTTCTGTGTAAGTTTTTCTTTTCATGCCTTTTGCTACTTTTTCTGTCGCTTTTTAGTTTTCGGCTTGTATGAGTGCTGTTTCCTTGGTTTTATTGAATGAATGTTGGCATTTCAATGTATTTTAGCTTGTAGAAGTGTTGTTTCAAGTTTTTCATTACCTTTCCTTAGTGTCGCATGCATAACACTATTTATACACTCACAGTTGCTGTTTCGGCAACTCGCTTGATGAGCTTCTTGGTTTGTCGTTTGACTGATTTCTCCACTCACTTGAATCACATGCATATTTCACTGAAATCTACACTAGCTTTTCACATGCATTCAGTCTTTAGTGCTTTTCGGTCTCCAGGTTTGAGTTGCCTTAGCCCGAACCTTGCCTTGCCCGGCTTGCACTGCACATTTATGGGATGGAAGGCTCTACCTTACTCCTAGGAATTGTGTAGAACTTGCCTCCCACTAGCTTCCTAGGCTACGCTCTACACATTTTTGGGAGACAGTGCCCCAGTTGGCCCTCGGGATTGCGCAGTTCACTTTCCCGAGTAGCAGTCCTGCAGATTGAAACTGTGCATTGTGCATTTTCAGTCCTCAACATGCCAAGCTAGACTGTGCTTTGTGTAGTTTTAGTAGAAAATCAACTCACTTGTATCCTAGACTATACTCTGCACAGTTCCAATTGTAAGTCTCCCAACCTCTCCAAGACAAAATTGCACAATTTTCCAATCTAGTCAACTAGGTGTGTTGCTTGTCGGTCCTCAAGTTGCTTTTGGTTTTAAAATGACATTTTATTTACATGAGTGTTTCTCTGTCTCTAGGTATCACAAGGTACAATGGCTTCCAAGAGAGCATGATCAAAAGACATAGTCAAAAGCAGTACTGGGGACGTGGTTGAACAGGGGTCAATGAGCTTACTTGTGTACACAGACACACAACTGTTCATCGAGAAGGATATCAAGATAGCCTGGAAATACATCAACACCATATTTTTAGGAAACTTTGAGGAGAATTTGGAGGATAGGCAGGTCTATGTGAACATCCATAAGTCAGGACTATACAAGGTTGCATGCAGGTTTCCCGTATTCCCTTGCATAGATGTGATCCATTGGATTGTCTCACACACTGATCCCGAGACAAGGGTACTGAGAAATGTCAGTGGACAAAGGCTTTCTTCCTTTAGGACGGAGGATTATTAGGAGATATATCATTTTCCATTCCCAGTGAGAAGGATGGATGCACCATTTGACACTCCCAACAACAACATGAACACAAGAGATATCTTGAAGAATCGGGTAAAGGAGCCAGCAAAGTTTAGGATGGCATCCAACCATATATACAAGACGAGGACACTTAGGAAGACATATCAGTTCTTGGTCATGTTTGCATGCCACTTGTATGGTCAAGGGAGTACATAGACCTTCTCGCAGAGTTGGGTTGCTATGTTGGATCGACTGGAAAGTGATGGAAAATTGTTCAACTAGTTTGACATGTTGGCTCTCTAGTTGGAAGTGCATATATCCAATGCTCGGAGTCCACCCAAGGATCAACAAGAGAATTTATTCATGTCTGCATACTTGCTCGATGCAATCTGTGCCCGTCAACAATTTCTTGGCATGGGTTGGGCATGGACACCTTCAGAAAGTTCTGTGAATGTATATTGCAAGTTGCTCTCAGATTGCAGCTACCGAGGAGTCATGGCTAGAATATGTGACCATTTCATTGCCCCTCTATACATGATGATCTTTGAACAAGATCCACCTTGCATGTCCCAGGAAGCAATGGAGGCATTGCTAAACATTGCAGATTGGTACGCCTCACCCGAGGGAACCTTCATCAGGATGTACAATGCGGAGAAAGATCTGCATGTGTTGCTGAGGTTCACCACAGACAAGTTGGTCATGCAGGTCACATACCACATATTAATAGGGTTGTGAGATGGACTGCATAGGAAGAAGAAGGCACCATGTCCCATGATTCCTGTGCAAATTGGGTTGTACGCGATCGATAGTTTGAAAGAGGCAGAAGCTGAAGTAGAGGACTTCAAGAAGTTTAAGTTTGACACCAGGAGTTTCAACCCGTACCACCCACATGGTTTATGTAGGGACCATTGTATGAGAGTGTACTATCCTTGGATCCACGGGGCATATCATTGGCTAGAGGAAGACCCATGGAGATATTGTTACAACTCCTCTAGGCTCAATGAACCGGTCAGCATTACAATGGAGTGGCTAGCAGCACTCAAGGTAGCAGCACCACAGGGAGCAATGACAAAAGGAATAACAAGCAAAAAACCTATGCAAGAAAAAGGAAAGAGGAAGATTGCTGAAGGCATAGAGATTGAGTAAAGCTACAAGTTTAAGGAAGACCCATTTGTGGAAAAGGTAGCTTTGGAGATAGACACGAAGAGGCATCAGCGGGGCAGGAGGATAACACAAAGAAAGAGAGAAAAGCGAAGGATGGAAGATATTGAGAGGATATTGCAGGAAGTCCAACAAAATCTCAGTGAAGAACAAGAGTTGTGCAGAAGAGAGAAGGAATCACAACATGAGAATGAACAAGAATAGGAATAGGAATAGGAGGAAGTTCAAGGAGTATAGACAACACAAACTGCACCAATACAAGTTGAAGACTCTCAACTAGAATCATATGAGGAATAAGGTAAGAAATCACAGGAACATGAACTTGCTCTACAAGATGAATAGATAGTAGAATAGATGGACATGAAGGTGGAGCATCCCAAACAGGATCAGGATACAGGCCTCATGCCAAAAGGAAATGCTGTCACTCCACAGGCTTTAGCAGCTCCAACAACAGAGCAAGCCCCAAGTGAACAAGGTGATACCATTCTCCTTGCGGACCATCCAAGAATAGAGATGTAAAACATAGCCTTTGATGAGTTGCAACACAGAGTTGTACAAGAACGTAGAGCACGTACCTCGGATGAGCATGCATCACCTATGCACTTGGAGGAATGGGTGATTATGTCAGATGTATGGAGACATCCAGCTGCCTTCGCTGATGCTACAAGGACATATGCCGAAGCCACGTGCTCAAGTGTTAGGTTATTGATAGCAGAAAATGAGTGCATGGCTAAGTGTTGGCATTATGACACAGGTTTGGCGCTATGACACAATTGTTGTCCTTGATGGCAACTCACTCAAATGACATATCACAGTTTAGGCTCTCAAAATGAAGGAAAAAGAGATATACGCAGGTTCCTCTTAACTAAGTTGCGTATACACGCGGGATTGATGATACAAAGTTGCGTATGCGTATGCATGCACTTTCATGCACAAAAAAGCATGTACATGTGGGAAAATTTATTTTAGTCCATGGTATTTGGTCCTTGGTATTAGGACCTATGGTTTTGGACCATGGTATCTCGTCCAAAGTATTGAACCCAGGTATTGCGCCCCAAGTATTGGTTCTAAGTGGTTTTGGACCATGGTATTGAGTAAGGCCTAAGACTGTAAAAGGGGAAGCAGATCATTAGGCAAAGGCATTCACTCAAGCATTGAATATCTGATGAAGAGCAAGATCTAGAATACTGGTCATTGGGTAATGGTGCATAGCTGGATCTGAATCAAGGAGGAACTTGAGCGCTAGAAGAAGGATAAGTTCTATTGATGGGTCAAGATCTTAAGGCTTGAATAGTAGTATCTTTGTGTGATTTTGATCTGTTATATTTGGTGCATGACTTGATCTATAAATCTAATAATCTGGGTATAACTGATGTCTAAATAAGTGAAAAGGGTAAATTATATTTTATAGATATGTACACAGGTTCGGCACAGCAGAGGCACATATACATGCTGGTTCATTAATTCAAAACAGCGTATATGCAGGTTGGCCTTAATACATCAGCGTATGCATGCAGGTTCTGCATATTGAAGTAGCGTACGTCTCATGAAATATGTTTTAGATACTTTTGTTTATTATTGCAGTGTTCTAGGTTCAGGATTGGTTCTGGTTATTGTTACTGTATTCTGGTTACATCTTTCTGAGAAGTGATTGGTTGATTCAGTATTGGTTTGTACAAAGGAGATTGGTTGATGCAGATATACTTGATGTTTGATTGATGTTATTCATGGATCCAGTCTAAAAATTTATGAAACGTGGTCCCTGGAAGAAAAGAGAAGGTTGTAGCCTTCTGTAGGTCAGCACCTATGTACTAGTACCTTAGCTAGTACAAGAGCTAAGGGGGTTGTAGCTCCCTTCCAGGAGAAGCTGGAGAACGAGAGAAGGTTGTAGCCTTCTGCAGGTAGTAGCCTACATACTGGTATAAGACTGCACCAGTACAGAAACATTGTAAAAAGAAGTTTCTAATTAAAAGAAGATAGAGACGAATTGCAGTAGGTGGTTTTCACCCACATTGGGTTTCCACCTTATATCTTGTGTTCTTATGTGTGACTACTTGTTCTGTTTTACTGTTCCTAGTTACTGTTTATATGGTTTGATGCACAAATTAATGATCAACATCTGAAGAATAATTTAAATTACAAGTCTGCTGGTTATATGTTGGTTTCCTTAACTGCAGTTGCGTACATATGCGGTTTTGACTAACTGAAGTAGCGTATACAAATATGATTGTGAAATGAAAAATAATTGACCTGATAATACTGATTCACCCTCCCCTTTTAGTATTACTTCCAACAATTGATATTAGAGCAGGTCCTTCAGAAGAAGCTTGATCACTTGAAGGAAGATCTATTGTCATGAGCAACTACGAAAAGGAGGCATCTATCAGGGCACCAATCTTTGATGGAAGCAACTTCGTCTATTGGAAGGTAAGAATCACAACGTATCTTCAATATCTTGGTACAAAAGTTTGGGATATCGTGGAAACAGGATACACATTTCCATCAGCAACTCCTACAGATACGGCTGGTAAGAAGCAGTATGAAACAAATGCAAAGGCTGTCAATACTCTATTAGGGAGTTTATCTCAATCAGAATTCGTCAAGGTTATGCAGCTCAATATGGGACAAGATCGTTCTGAGCTATGAAGGAGACGATCAGGTAAAACGTGCAAAACTACAAACTCTCAGAATTCAATATGAAAATCTCAGAATGCACAATGATGAAAGTGTGGCTAATTATTTCTTACGTATAGATGAGATTGTTAATCGTATGAAAAACTTGGGTGAAGAGATAAAAGAAGTTACTTTGGTTGAAAAGGTTCTAAGATCTTTGTCTTCTAAGTTTGAATCAAAAGTTTCTGCCATAGAAGAAAAGCAGAATCTACAGAGCATTACCATGTCACAGTTGCACGGAATCCTAACTGCTTTTGAAATGAGAAAAGGGGGACCATCAAACATGAGAGAATCTACATTCAAAGCCTCAGGAAAAGGAGAATACAATGAGTCAGGACATATTTTAGAAGAAGAGCAAGAATCAAACTTTGTCAAGAGCCTTCAATGAGGTTCTGGAAGATTCAGAGGTAAGCTAACTTTTAAATGCTTTGCTTGTGGAAGAGTCAGTCACTATGCAGCCAAGTGTTCTCATAAAGATAAGCTTGACAAAGGTAAGGAACCAGTTAGGTGGAATAGAAAACAAAATGTAAGTAAGAAGAGCTATTATACACATGAAGACAATGATGGATTTTCAAATAGTGATGAAGATGAACAATGTAATGATTATAGACTTTTGATGGCTTTTGAAGATGATGATTTCTTGGATGCTATAGATGAAGAAGGGCTTTATGAAGAAATTTCTAAACTTAAAATTTGTTTAGAAGAAAAGAATATGAATATAGATACTCTGACATTTCAACTTGCTGAAAGGGATAAACACAATGAAAAGTTAGAATGTGAAATTGTGGGACTTAGAAAAGACATTGAGAAAACAAAAACTCTTAATCTTAGATTTGCTAAAGGATCTGAAACTTTAGATGAGATTATCAAAGTGCAGTGTTCTCCTCTAATCAAGATAGGTCTTGGATATACTGAAGAAGCATCTCAAGCACAGAAGCCATCCACCTCCAAAAGTTATCTTGATGCAGCAAGGAGAAGTGAACAGGTTGAAAATCGAAAAAAAAGGCATAATGCAGATCACCAGGTAAATCAGGGACAATTTACTTCAAGAATCAACAAAGATCACCAAGTAAATCGGGGGAAATATACTTCAAGGATGAACAAAAGCTACAACCAACCGCAGGTAAATCATTCTCAATTTGCCTCAAGAATGGATGTCATTGGAAACTACAATCATTTGGTTGGTAGGTTTGATAATCATAGGAATTTCTTCAATGGCCAATGTTTCTCTTGTCATAACTTTGGACACAAATCTGCTCAATGTGTTGCCTACAAGACCATCATGACTAGAGAAGCTCAAAAACAAAGGAGTATGACTGGGATCATGAAAAGGACCTACAATAACTTTTTTGCTCTTGAAAATGAAATAGAATTTTCTATTTGTAACAACTTCAGTCATGAAGATTCTGAATGCAGGAGTAGGTTTTGGCAAACAACTCAGAAGGAGCAAGCTTCATTGAGTCCCAAAACATGGAGAAAGAAAGAACCGCAACCAGAAAGATGTGGTATAGCCTTATATGCGGAAGGGCAGGAAAATCAGTGGTACATCGATAGTGGATGCTTGAAACATATGACAGGTGATAAAGAAAAACTTCAGTCATATAGTGCCTTAGAAAAAGAAAGGAAGGTCTCATTTGGAAATGACACCCCTGCACTCATAAAAGGTAAAGGTTCTGTTCTTTTGAAAGAAAAGGTCAAAGATGGAAATGTTATGTATGTTGATGGCTTAAAGCATAATCTATTGAGTGTTAGTCAAATGTGTGATCAAGGAAATGAGGTAATATTTCGATCAAATGGATGTATTGTTCATGAGCTTGATATAGGAGAAACAGTGATCAAAGGCATAAGAATTACAAATAACTTATACATACTCAAGGGAGGACAACAATAATGCTATCTAAGCAAGAATGATGAACAATGGCTATGGCACAGAAGGTTGGGGCATCTAATCTTCTCCCAGATAAGGAAAGCATGCAAATATCAGGTGGTTCGTGATCTCCCTGACATCAGAATTCCAGACAATACAATATGCAAATCATGTCAGTTTGGTAAGCAAACTAGAACTAATTTCCCTGAGAAGGAAGGATCAGCTAGTAGGCCACTTGAACTTGTCCATACTGATTTATGTGGTCCATCAAGGAAAAAGTCACCTCGTGGGGAGGAGTACTTTATATTGTTCATTGACGACTTTTCTAGGATGTGTTGGATAGGACTTCTGAAGCATAAAGATGAAGCCTTCGAAAATTTCAAAGCTTTCAAAGCCTTGGTTGAAAATGAATCAGATCGCAGAATCAAATGCCTCAGGTTTGATCGAGGAGGGGAATTTACCTCGGATGAATTTTTTAGTTTTTGTGAAGAACATGGAATAAGAAGAGAATTCTCTACTACAAGGACTCCTCAGCAAAATGGAGTAGTGGAAAGGATAAACAGAACGGTTCAACAAATGGCTCGTGCTATGCTTGATGAGTCTAGAAATCCTGCAACTTTCTGGGGTGAAGCTGCATTTGTTGTCGTTACCATTCTCAACAAAACAAATGTTCGGGTGAACAACACTCAAACTCCTCATGAACTGTGGTATGGTAAGACTCCTACGGTCAAATACTTCAAAATCTTTGGAAGCAAATGTTACATCAAAAGGACTGATGAAAACCTTGGCAAGTTTGAACCTAGAGCAGATGAAGGCATTCTTCTTGGTTACTCTTCCCGAAGTAAAGGATATAAGTGTTACAATAAAAGACTTGGAAAAATTGTTGAAAGTATTGATGTGGTGGTTGATGAAGCAGGAAACAATCCAAGGCAGGTAAAATCCAAAGATTTCGAAGATGATGAGGACTATCCTTCAACATCAAATCAGACTAATGATGAAGAAGAAACCTATGAGGCACCAGAAGAACAGATAAGGGTAGAAGAAAAGACTCCATCTAGGTACGTCCAAAAGAATCATCCAGAAACTCAAATTTTGGGGCAGAAAGAGGCAGGTGTTCAAACAAGAAGAACTATTTTAGAAGCTTCAAGCTATCTAGCATTGCTATCCTCCATTGAACCATGAAATGTAAGTGAAGCATGCAAATATGAATGCTGGGTCAAGGCCATGAATGAAGAACTTGAGTAGATTGAAAAGAATAACACTTGGGAGTTGGTTCCTAGACCAAATGACAAGAATGTCATAGGGACAAAATGGATATTCAAAAACAAGCTGAATGAAAATGGAGATGTTATTAGAAACAAGGCCAGACTTGTTTGTAAAGGGTATGCTCAACAAGAAGGTATAGACTTTGAAGAAACTTTTGCACCAGTTGCCAAACTTGAAGCAATAAGAATGTTTCTTGCTCTTTCTAGCTTTTAGAAGTTCAACGTATATCAAATGGATGTGAAATCTGCCTTTTTGAATGGAGACTTGAAAGAAGAAGTGTATATTGAGCAACTAGATGGGTTTATCCTCGGAAATGATCCAAAACTTGTATGCAGACTCAAAAAGGCTTTCTATGGCCTTAAACAGGCTCCAAGGGCTTGGTATTATCGTTTGGATAAGTACCTCCATCAACAAGGTTTTACAAAAGGATCAACAGATAGCAATCTATATATAAAAATTGACAATCATAAGTTGCTAATACTTGTTGTGTATGTTGATGATATCATCTTTGGTAGAAATGAAGAAGACATGAGACAAAACTTTGCCTTGGTGATGCAAAAAGAATTTGAAATGTCCCTACTTGGGGAGCTCACATATTTTCTTGGTTTACAAGTCCAACAAAACAAAGACGATATTTTTCTATCACAAACCAAGTACCTCAAGCAGATCTTGAAGAAATATGGGATGGAGGATTCAAAACCAGTATGTACCCCTATGGTAACAGGATGCAACCTCAGTGCAAATGATGAATTAGAAGCAGTACATCAACCAACCTAGAGATCCATGATTGGTAGTCTTCTCTATCTAGCAGGTACTCGACTAGACATCATGCATGAAATGGGAATAGTTGGAAGATTTCAGGAAAATCCAAAGGAAACTCATCTTCAGGCAGTTAAGAGAATTTTCAAGTATCTTCAAGGAACTCAAAACTATGGCTTATGGTATCCTAGAGATACAGATCTCACACTTCATGCATATACAGATGCAGATTGGGCAGGAAGCGTGGATGACAGAAAAAGCACTAGTGGTGGTGCATTCTTTATGGGTTCTAGATTAGTATCTTGGTTCAGTAAGAAACAAAGTTCAATTGCATTATCTACAGTTGAAGCAGAATATGTGGCTGCTGCATCTTGCTGCACACAACTCCTTTGGATGATGCAAACATTGCAAGACATTCAAATCACTTGTACTCCACCTATCTCCATTTTTTGTGATAATACAAGTGCAATCAGTATTTCAAAGAATCCAGTCATGCATTCAAAGACCAAGCACATACCTATCAAATATCATTTTCTCCGGGAACAAGTGCTTGAACAAAAGGTCAAATTGGAGTATGTCCCCTCCAAAGAACAAGTTGCTGATATACTCACCAAACCACTGCCCAGGGAGACATTTGAATACCTCAGACAGAAGCTGGGAGTAGTTGATGCATCATCTTGTTGTTGAAATTATCTGTTTAAGAGAAAAGTGGTTGTACGCGAGTTTCTATGGATACAGTCGTGTATATGTTGGTTTGAAGAAAAACAGTGGGGCCAGACTCAGGATGAAAAGAGTCTGATATGGGTCTGACAGAGACCATCTGGCACAGGTTCAGGGGGAGCATATACTTCTAATAATGCATTGTTGGCATTATCTTAGAAGATCTTGGTTCAATTTCACAGCTGTTTTTGTTTCAGGTGGAACAGGTGCAGAGGGAGATCATGGTTGTCGGTCTGAATGATGATTGACAAATGCTGCTAGTTGCTGATGACTATCATAGTCTTGTCTTAGATATTTAGTCTCTATGTCATGTATTTCTTTTATTATCAAGGTCATGTAACGACCTATGTTGGTTTCCCCACTATGCCTGGGATGGATGATGTAATATTCTTGTTTTATCATGTGTAAACTTTTGGTGTATCCCCACTTGGTTGGGTGGATGACTCAATATTGGTGTATCCCCACTTGGTTGGGAGATGGATGTATGTATAGAGTCTTTGGTGATAGGAAGGTCATTTATGATGTATAAAGTCATGTTTCTTCTTGTAGAACATCTTTTTGTAGACCTTGCCTACAGTCAGGGGGAGCATGGACAACATAGCAGAGCGGAGAATTCAACATGTACTCAGGGGGAGCATAACCCTTTGCCCTTGATGAAAAAGGGGGAGAATGACTTTGAGTGACTTGGGGTTGCCATCAAGTCCAAAGGGGGAGATTGTTGGCATTATGACACAGGTGTTGTCCTTGATGGCAACTCACTCAAATGACAAATCACAGTTCAGGCTCTCAAAATGAAGGAAAAAGAGATATACGTAGGTTCCTCTTAACCAAGTCGCGTATACATGCGGGATTGATGATACAAAGTCACGTATGCATATGCACGAACTTTCATGCATGGAAAAGCGCGTACATGTGGGAAAATTTATTTTAGTCCATGGTATTTGGACCTATGGTTTTGGACCATGGTATCTCGTCCAAAGTAATGAACCTAGGTATTGCACCCCAAGTATTGGTTCTAAGTGGTTTTGGACCATGGTATTGAGTAAGGCCTAAGACTATAAAAGGGGAAGGAGATCATTAGGCAAAGGCATTCACTCAAGCATTGAATATCTGATGAAGAGCAAGATCTAGAATACTGGTCAATGGGTAATGGTGCATAGCTGGATCTGAATCAAGGAGGAACTTGAGCACTAGAAGAAGGATAGGTTCTATTGATGGGTCAAGATCTTAAGGCTTGAATAGTAGTATCTTTGTGTGATTTTGATATGTTATATTTGGCGCATGACTTGATCTATAAATCTAATAATCTGGGTATAACTGATGTCTGAATAAGTGAAAAGGGTGAATTATCTTTTATATATCTGTACGCAGGTTCAACACAACAGAGGCGTGTATACACATTGGTTCGTTAATTCAAAACAATGTATACATAGGTTGGCCTTAATACATCAGCGTATGCATGCAAGTTTGCATATTGAAGTAGCGTACATCTCATGAAATATGTTTTAGCTACTTCTGTTTATTGTTGCAGTGTTCTGGGTTCAAGATTGGTTCTGGTTATTGTTACTGTATTCTGGTTATAGCTTTCTGAGAAGTGATTAGTTGATTTAGTATTGGTTTGTACAAAGGAGATTGGTTGATGTAGATATACTTGATGTTTGATTGATGTAATTCATGGATCCAGTCTAAAAATTTATGAAACGTGGTCCGTGGAAGAAAAGAGAAGGTTGTAGCCTTCTGTAGGTCAGCACCTACGTACTAGTACCTCATCTAGTACAAGAGCTAAGGGGGTTGTAACTCCCTTCCAGGAGAAGCTGGAGAATGAGAGAAGGTTGTAGCCTTTTGCAGGTAGCAGCCTGCATACTAGTATAAGATTGCACCAGTACAGAAACATTGTAAAAAGAAGTTTCTAATTAAAAGAAGATAGAGACGAATTGCAGCAGGTGGTTTTCACCCACATTGGGTTTCCACCTTATATCTTGTGTTCTTATGTGTGACTACTTGTTCTGTTTTACTGTTCCTGGTTACTGTTTATATGGTTTGATGCACAGATTAATGATCAACATCTGAAGAATAATTTAAATTACAAGTCTACTGGTTATACGCTAGTTTCCTTAACTGCAGTTGCGTACATACGCGGTTTTTACTAACTGAAGTAGCGTATACAAATCTGATTGTGAAATGAAAAATAATTGACCTGATAATACTGATTCACCCCCCTTCTCAGTATTATTTCCAACACTAAGGAGTTGCAAGGAACCAAGAAGAGAGAGGAACAATCAACAAGATCCACTAGATCAGAGATGAAGATGGCCATACTTGCTGAAGTAGCGGCTCTTGAGACAGTCATGCAGAGACTGTATGATAGGTTTGTCACCGTGCACAAGGGAGTTGTCCACCTACATGGTTGATGACTTGAGGGGGCTTGACCTAGGTTCAACATTAGTTAGCAAAACAAATCCCTACACTACTGGCCCTTTCGGCATCAGCCAGCGGAGCGTGGACTGACGTCTCACTCGAAGTAGTATGGGGGGATGCTGGAACCAAGTTTCCACACCCAGACATGGTTGTGATGTCAGTTTATCCTGGTGATACCTGCATTCATGCAGGCTGCTTAGCCCTTTTTCCACCCTTCAGTACCTTTGCGAAAGGGTACAATTGGCTTTCGTGCAGCCCTAACCTGCAGCTCAGGGACTTTCGTGCTGCTAGGGCAGCGAACTGCGATATCTCCCAAACTAGGCTAAGTGTCTTACTTATCTTATTAACTGATCTTAGTTAGCTTTGCGTAAATAGATGTTCTTACTTGTGTTCACTTAACCAACACATTTACATACATTCGCGCATCATATAAGCATTATAAGTGAAATTCATACCCAACATAACAAGATGCATAACCAGGAAATAAAGATGCAGAAATTGTAGAATGCTTCTCTTTATTGATAATTCTGAACAATTACAGACTCGACCCACCCTGCGCACTCAGCTGCAGGGGTCCACGCACTCAGCTGTGGGTTTCTACCCTAGGCCTTTGTGGGCTCAGTTGCAGGGCTTCTACCTACGCTACGTGTTGAAAATAGCAACAAGAATTGCTAAAAATAGAATCCAGAATATTCCAATTTTAATTTGTCCTTGAATTAAAATTGTGATCTAAAATTCAAATTTAGTCCCTGTTAAAATTGGCAACCAGGGAAAAACTTCATGTGGGTCATCTTATTCATGGCTAATAATATTTTTATTAGATTCCTCTCGTCGAGAGGTGTAGGATTGATATAAAGATCATCCAATTCCGATAAGTATTCATGGAGATATGAATTTATTTTGATTATGGAATGATTATCAAGCCGACCTACAACTCATGTAGGCTCAGAAGCCCAACAGTCGCATCTATTCACCCACCAACGTAGTGTATAAATATAAGAGGACTTTTCCTCATTTGGACTCACTCATCTCATCACATCTCTCTCTCTCTCTCTACTGCGCATATATGAGTCTCTTCTCTACTGCGCTGAAATGGGTCTCTCTCTCTCTCACATGTGAAGTCGGAAGCTGTTGAATTTGAAGCTGCAACTGCAGAAGTAAAGATTGACTTGCGTGGCCTAGAAGATCTCCTCTTTGGAACTGCGCTGTAGGTTCATCTAAACCTCCTTTGAAAGCCGCAACTTTTGGTGGTGGAATGAAGTCAATCTGACGAACGGTTTGCAAGATATCGACTGCCCTAGTTTGAAGCCGGAAACTGCTGAAACTGAAGCTGCAACTGTAGAAGTAAAGATTGACTTGCGTGGCCTAGAAGATCTCCTCATCTGAACTGCGCTGTAGGTTCATATGAACCTCCTCTGGAAGCCAAAACTTTTGGTGGTGGAATGAAGTCAATCCAACTGTCGGTTTGTGAGATATGGTCTGCCCTAGCTTGATAATGAAGCCGCTAATGCTGATGCCACTGATCTAGGGTTTGCTACTGCTGATATGAATCAAATTTATTGTACTATTTCTCTCTGTTGAATTATTGAAGATAAAAGAATATTTGATCAAAGGGTTTCCCCACACATTGTGGGGTTTGTCCCTGGCTAGCCGCCACATCTTGTGTCTCTTGTCTTGGCTTGTTTTCTGTCGATCGTTTAATGTTCTATCTGCACTTTACTTTATGTACATGTGATTGCTAATCGGTGGAATATAATAAGAAAAAGAAGTAAACTGTTATAAGCATAGAACATACCATAACTTAACATGGTATCGGAGCTGAGGTGAAGACAAAGCCCGAGCAAGAGCAAGAGAAATCATTGAAGAGAAGATTGGCAAGGCTATCCTAAAAGAACTATGGGGTCCTCAACACTCTTTCCTACCAAAGACAAGCTCCGTGAGAAAGCTGACTATCACAGATGAAAGATGTCTATCGATCTAACCCTTGAAGATCAAGGAGTGCTGGACCATGTAAGAGGTAATATTGTTGAGCCTTCATCAAATGCATCTGCTGCTGCCTGAAACAAATGGAAAAATGGAGAAGTCAAAACAAACAAGATCATCCGGGACTCTATCGAAAAGCGCTTGGTGGCCTACATCTCTGATCTAGACATCTCCAAGGAAATCTACGACAGACTGGTGAGTTTATTTAAAGTTAATGATGCAAGTCAAGTTTTGTTTCTTAGAAATAAGCTGAGGGAAATCAAGAAGGGTAAAGATGAAAGTATGCAAGCATACTTCTTAAGAATCACCGAGATCAAGAATGATCTCCTATCTATTGGGGAAACTATTACTAACAGAGAAATGGCACTCACAACTCTTGAAGGATTACCATCTGAATGGTATGTGTTCAGGACTACTCTTCTGAACTATAATGTAATTCCTGGTTTCGAGGAATTAATGGCTAGATGCATTCAAGAAGAAACAAGGGAAGAAGTGTAAGAAATGCCCATGCCTAAAGGTCCTCCTGCTGCCTTTTCTTTTCATGCAAAGAAAAGAAATAATTCGGGGACTAAATCAAAAGGAAAGGCTGGACCTAAGGCTAGAAGAAAATGACGATGTTACATTTGCGATAAAGCAAGTCACTATGCAAGGGAGTGCCCTGATAGAAAGGACTCACTCTAGGACGATGATCAAAATCCCTCTGATGGCAATCAAAGGAATGAAAAATTCAACAGCAAAGGTAAGAGGAGAGCTGGGAATCAAGGAAGAGGACAAGCATTCAAGAAGGCCAGAAATTCTAGGATGTATTAAATGCACCTGACCTCAAAAGAACCTAGTGTCCATCTCAGGAACGAAAGACAAAGGCTACAAGGTAACCTTCAGTGATGGCAAGGTATGTATATGGAAAAATAATGTTAAAGATGCCTTTACTCTTGGGTTTAGTGTTGATTCATTATATCAGGTCGATGGAAGTCTGCTAGGTGTCATGTCTTATGACACATCTCTTCAGTCCGAACTTTGGCATTAGAGGTTTTCCCCCTTCATTATAAAGCTATACTCGGTGTAAGACAAATGGTGATAGGGATGCCCGAATTCTGAATAGAGAATGAAGGTGTATGTCCAGGATGTGCCGAAGGAAAGCTAAAAAGGGGACCATTCCCCTCAAGCCAAAGCAAGACCTCTGATATATTACAATTGGTTCACTTAGGCATACCTGAGGTTGGCATTAAGAGGGAGACTACTACACCACATACTCCTGAGCAGAATGGTGTGGTGGGAAGGAAGAACCGCACTATGATGGAAGATGTCTGGGCCATGCTACATGATCAAAGACTTCTGATGTTTCTATGGGCTGAAACTACAATCACCGTCGTATATGTACAAAATTGTTGCCCTCATCAAGCATTGGGTTCCAAGACTCCTAAAGAAAAGTTCACTGCAAGGTGAACAATCTTTCGACTTTGAGGAGCTCTCAAGAAGCCAACACCAGGGAACCGAAAGAAAAGGATGATGAATCAATGCCTGATGTAGAAGAACCCATGGATCTGATAGATTCTCATCCACATGAGCCTTCCTCTTCTAGGAAGAGGCCTTCATGGCTTAGGGGGATACTTGATGATGCTAAAGGACATGCTGCACCCTGAGGAACCTTCCGTCAAAGTAAGAAACTTAATAGGTATCAAGGATACCTGACCATCATGAGCATGATCATACAAAATGAGCCTTCGTCATTCTCAGATGCCGTCAAGCATCAAGTATGGAAGGATGCTATGACCGTAGAATATGAGTCTATTATGGAGAATGATGTCTGGGAAGTAGTTCCCAGACCCTGGACAAGACAATTGTTACTTCAAAATGGCTTTACAAGATAAAGCATGCAGCAGATGGAAGCACGGAAAAGTATAAGGCTTGTTTTGTTGCTCGAGGTTTCTCCCAAAAGGAAGGTATAGACTATGATGAGATATTTGCACATGTTGCCAGATATACGACCATCCGCTCGATCATAGCCCTTGCCGCTTCACAAGGATGGAACCTACATCAGATGGATGTCAAGACAACGTTCTTGCATGGCTCGATCAAAGAAGAGGTCTACGTGGAGCAACCCGAAGGATTTGAGATTTATGATCGAAAATCTCATGTATGCAGGTTGAGGAAAGCTCTCTATGGGCTGAAGCAAGCACCCCGAGCATGGTATGAGAGGATCGATAGCTACTTGATGAAGCTAGGATTCACTAGAAGTGAAGCCGATCCTAACCTTTACTTTAAGGTTGAAGATGACAAGCCTCTCATACTGTTATTGTATGTGGATGACCTCTTTCTATCAGGTGCAGACCCTCTCATTCACAAATGTAAGAGGGAGATGGCTTCTGAATTTGAAATGAAGGACCAAGGACTTGAAGTATGGCAGAAGCCAAGGGAAATTTTCCTATCTCAAGGGAAATATGTGGTAAAGATATTGGAAAGATTTGGTATGATGGACTGCAAGCTTGTGACTACCTCGAGGATCTTAACTTTTAGAAGTTATATGGTAGTGATGTCGGACCAGATTTGGGAAATGCCTCTGAGTTTCATAAACTCATTCGCATTGATGTTCTTGGTGAACCTCCGTCCGAACATATTTTTTACAGTTAGCATTGTGAGCTCATATTTGGTTGAGCCTCACTGGATTGATGCCTGGAATTTTCTGAGATGTCTTCAGGACACAATCTCTCATGGATTAAGATACACTGCCGGAGATGTGAGACTACTTGGATATACAGATGTTGATTGGACAGGCAGTGTGGTGGACCGTAAGAGCACTTCTGGGTGCTGTTTCACCTTGGGATCTGCTTCGATATCCTGGATAAGCAGGAAGCAGAAGTCGGTGGCTTTGAGCACCGCCGAAGCAGGATATATTGTTGCTAGCATAACCTCGTGTGAGGTAGTCTGGTGCGAAAGCTCTTCAGTGAGCTGTTTGGATTTACATTGGATACCACTGTGATTCTCTATAACAACCAGAGGTGGGATTCGATTATTGAGGAATCTCGTATTTGTCGATTGCTCGAGCAGATAGACATCATCTTGGATATGGTAAGTTGATGAGCAAGGAGGCTCCATCGCATTAAGATGATGTACAGGTTGATACACCTTGTCAAAGCCCCGAGGAAAGATCTAATCTGTGATTTTCCCAAACGACTTGGAGTCGGTAAGAAACCCTTGTACAAGGGTCCTGCATGTTGCATACATTGAGCTCTGGGAGCTCTAAGGGCTTGCGGTTATTACTGGAGCAACATACGACCACAGGGTGACTCACCCTCCCCTGGTGGTGCACACTGGAACAAGATGATTCGCTCTCTTGTGGGACAAGATGATTCGCTCTCTTGTGGAATAGGATGATTCGCTCTCCTGTGTAGCAGGATGATTAGTTCTCCTGTGAGGCCTGGATTGATGTGTTCTCCATGGCGATTGTAGCAAGATTGATGTGTTCTCCTGTGAGGCCTGGATTGATGTGTTCTCCATGGCGGCCTAGATTGATGTGTTCTCCATGGCAATTGTAGCAGGATTGATGTGTTCTCCATGGCGGCCTGGATTGATGTGTTCTCCATGGCAATTGTAGCAGGATTGATGTGTTCTCCTGTGAGGCCTGGATTGATGTGTTCTCCATGGCAATTGTAGCAGGATTGATGTGTTCTCCTGTGAGGACAGGATTGATTAGTTCTCCCGTCGAGGCATCCTACCCATGCAGTCTGGGACTCATGGGAAGTACCTCTCATCTAATCAATGAGCAGGGAAATGAAGTTAGGGACCATAGTAGTACCGATGGACGCATCGTTGTAACTACCATACTCCCTACGCTAGGATGACCTCCATTGATCTGAGATCAATGATACTGGTCTGGGACCAGTGGTAGGAGTTGTACCATACTATGATGCTGACTTCGGGTCGGTTGAGACTGGTCTGGGATCAGTGGTACATACTCTGAGACTGAGTTTGAGTCAGTGGAGGATGATATTGGTCTGGGACCATTGGAGTTGTACTCACTATGACGCTGACTTTGGGTTGGTTGAGACTGGTCTGGGACCAGTAGTACATACTCTGAGACTGACTTTGAGTTAGTATGATACATCCTCGATCATTTCTTCTTCTTCATAATTCGGACAAAAGTAGAGTAGAACAGAATAATGCAAGAGCAGAGTAGAACAGAACAAAACAGTACAGATTAGTGCAGGGTAGAACAAGACAAAGCAGAACAGACAAAATAGAGCAGAGCAGGGCAAGGGTCAGGCTGTACAAGGCAGTGCATTTGATGGATGAATAGTAACGACCGATAGACAGATTGCAGTTGAAGTTCTCCATGGTTGAGAGGGAGTGTTAAAATTGGAAACCAAGGCAAAACTTCATGTGGGTCATCTTATTCATGGCTAATAATATTTTTATTAGATTCCTCTCGTCGAGAGGTGTAGGATTGATATAAAGATCATCCAATTCCGATAAGTATTCATGGAGATATGAATTTATTTTGATTATGGAATTATTATCGAGCCAACCTACAACTCATGTAGGCTCAGAAGCCCAACAGTCACATCTATTCACCCACCAACGTTGTGTATAAATATAAGAGGACTTTTCCTCATTTGGACTCACTCATCTCATCACATCTCTCTCTCTCTCTACTGCGCAGATATGAGTTTCTTCTCTACTGCGCTGAAATGGGTCTCTCTCTCTCTCACACATGTGAAGCCGGAAGCTGTTGAATTTGAAGCTGCAACTGCAGAAGTAAAGATTGACTTGCGTGGCCTATAAGATCTCCTCTTTGGAACTTCGCTGTAGGTTCATCTGAACCTCCTTTGAAAGCCACAACTTTTGGTGGTGGAATGAAGTCAATCCGACGAACGGTTTGCAACATATCGACTGCCCTAGTTTGAAGCCGGAAACTGCTGAAACTGAAGCTGCAACTGCAGAAGTAAAGATTGACTTGCGTGGCCTAGAAGATCTCCTCATCTGAACTGCGCTGTAGGTTCATCTGAACTTCCTCTGGAAGCCGAAACTTTTGGTGGTGGAATGAAGTCAATCCGACTGTCGATTTGTGAGATATGGTCTGCCCTAGTTTGATAATGAAGCCGCTAATGCTGATGCCACTGATCTAGGGTTTGCTACTGCTGATATGAATCAGATTTATTGTACTATTTCTCTCTGCTGAATTATTGAAGATAAAAGAAGATTTGATCAAAGGGTTTCCCCACACATTGTGGGGTTTGTCCCTGGCTAGCCGCCACATCTTGTGTCTCTTGTCTTGGCTTGTTTTCTGTCGATCGTTTAATGTTCTATCTGCACTTTACTTTATGTACATGTGATTGCTAATCGGTGGAATATAATAAGAAAAAGAAGTAAACTGTTATAAGCATAGAACATACCATAACTTAACAGTCTCACTAGCTGCTTGAAAAATAATTAATTAATTCATCTTGAGTTAATTAGTTGGAGAAATTCAAGTTAGCTGTCTTTCTAAAGTCATGCAACAGTTAGCCCTTAAATTAAGGATATTATCCCTTAATTAAGGAGATAAGATTGAGTTATATTTGAATTGTAATTAGTTAGCTCAGTTTACTAAGTTAAGTCCAGTTAAATTAGTTCGAAACTGTTTAAGGAACTAATTGTGAGTTCAGTCAGTTAATGAATGCATGCATCCAACTAGTGTACTCCAGATAACTGAAGATTCTCTCATCAGAAACTCATGCATGTCTATTTAGAGAAAGATCCAGTTGAGCTAAATGTCAAGGACATGTTACTATCATTTGCATGTGTTTTCCTATAAAGGAAACTCATCCATGCAGTCAAGGGAAGGTTCCTTGAGGATTGCGCAGTTTTACAGGGTGTGAGATCAGTGTGAGAGATCAGTGTTACACTTGGTAAGAGGACGATCACCCAGGAGAAATAGCGCAAGGAAACAGGAGGCTTGGAGGGTAGAGGAGAAGGTTTGTGAGAAGCCTTGTTTGCCTGTGAGCATCCAGGAGGATTGTACTGAGAGCTGGCTAGCTGTGAGAGCTAAGGCTTTGTATAATTTTGATGTATTTCCACCTTGTATGATAATACAAATAGTGGGGTTTTTAGCTGAGGCCTTCCCCTGAGTATTCTTCTATGTCTCATTTGCATTGATTCTTCTTTTGGTTATATGTGTTTCGCTTGATATTGCTCAAATATTTTAAGCTTCCGCTAATTGATTGTAGAAGTAGATTAAATTATTTTGCTTTAGTTATATTGCATTATCAGATTAATCTACATTCAATATTTCTACATGGTATCGGAGCAAAGGTTATCAGAGATGTGAACAGTATTCTGAGAAGAGAATTCGAAGTTTGAAGTTCAGGGTTGCAGGTGTAAAATCGAATTATTATCATACTTCAAGATTGGCCAATGGAATTCAATGGCTTGAGACTCGAGTATGCCTTGGATGGAAGCTCGAATTACATAGCATGGAAAGATCACATGGAGGCTGTATTAGAAGACAACCTCTTGAAGGATTTCATTGATCAAGAAATCCCAAAGCCAGTTTCAACTAATGCACAAGAGTTGGCTGAATGGAAGAAGTGTGTGGCGAGGGCGAGATGGATCATCCTTGAGGGAGTTCGAGACCATATTATCTCGAGTCTCCATGGGAAGGATACTGCATATTCAATGTGGAAGACATTGAAGGACCTATACCAGAACAGTAGCGACCAGAGGAAATTGGCGCTCAAGGACAAGATTCGAAGAATCAAGATGGAGAACAACGATACTATTTACACATATTTGAACAAGCTCACCACTTGCAGAGATGAGCTTAGCAGTGTGGGAATAACTACTGCCGATGATGATATGGTGAGCCTCGCTCTCCTTGGCCTTCCAAAGAGCTAGAATAGCTACGAGGACTTTGTGAATGGAAGGGAGAATCTGCCGGATTGGGAATGAATATGGTCAGATCTCATGTAGGAGGAGATCAGGAGGAGCACACGAGATGGTTCTTCATCTAAGGATGATGAAGAAAATCTAGCCCTAGCAAGTAAGGCAAGGAAATGGAAGGAGAAGGATTCTCATTCCAAATCGAATTCTTCTCATGGAGGGAAGAAGGGTGACAAGTCTAAAGTGAGATGCTTTAATTGTCATGAGATGGGTCATTATGCAACTACTTACCCATCGAAGAAGTCCAAGAAGGGATCCTCAGAAGGATTAGAAGGTGAGGCATTAGCCTCTCAATTTGAAATGGACTTCACCCTCATCGCATGCATGGTGTCATCCATAATGGGTTGTGGTTGGTATCTTGACAGTGGAGCCTCATTCCACATGATCGGCGATAAAAGTTTATTCAGTACCTTGGAGGAGAAAGACCTCATGATGCGCATAGAGATGGGTGACGATGAAAGGTATAATGTTTTAGGAGTGGGAATGGTTGCTTTTCAAAGGGAATATGGAGCTCTTATCACCTTGACATATGTGAAGTATGTGCCTGGACTAAAGAAGAATTTGGTGTCGATCGCGATGTTGGAGGACAAATGTTACAATGTTGTCTTCAGTAAGGGAAAGGTTTTCCTTAGACACATCACCACAGGACAGGTGAAACAGATCGGTTCATGAGTTAAGAACCTATATGCTCTTGAGGTTCAAGATGCATACAAAGCCTTGAGGAGCAAGGCAAATGTTAGAGACTTGGTGGTTGAGAGGGAGAGTAAATTACCTCTCAACATGTAGCCCCAGAAGAAGTATCAAACAATTATGGAGGAGCCACAATTGGAGATGCTAAGAGGAGACCGAGTGGAGGCATCCACTCATGCAGAGACCTCTAGTAGGGGAAAATTTTGAGCCAAGTGGGTAGAGGGATCACATGCAGCCATACCTCCAAGTGTGAGGTGGGGCGATGTGAAGTGACAGTCTCAAGAAGGCTGAAATTGGGTAGGGTCCATTGAGAGGTTTTATCTCATGGATCGTACCTTGCTACGAAAGCCCAAAGTACATAGTAGCGGGAGGAACTAGTAGGATTGATGCAGTCAGAGATCAAAGTGACAGAGGCTAGAGCAGTCAGATACTGAAGAGCGTAGAGAAGGATTAAAAACAATGCATAAAGGCTGAGTCAACAGAAGCGCAGAGTTTTCAGTCGACAGAGGCAATAGCAGTCAGAGACTTTGATGACATAGGCATCATTCTGATTCAGGTTGGATGTTTTTTGTTTCTGGAGATTACTAGAGAAAAAACACTAGAGAGAAGTGTTGCATGCAGAACATTCCAAAGGTTCAGGATCGGGATCGAGTTGAATTCATTTCTTGTTGAGAGGGAGTGTTGAAAATAGCAACAAGAAATGTTAAAAATAGAATCCAGAATATTCCAATTTTAATTTTCCCTTGAATTAAAATTCGAATTTAGTCTCACCAACTGATTGAAAAATAATTAATTAATTCATCTTGAGTTAATTAGTTGGAGAAATTCAAGTTAGAAGTGTTTCTGAAGTCATGCAATAGTTATCCCTTAAATTAAGAAGATTATCCCTTAATTAAGGAGATAAGATTGAGTTATATTTGAGTTGTAATTAGTTAGCTCAGTTTGAGTTAAGTCTAGTTAAATTAGTTCCAAACTGTTTGAGTAATTAATTTTGAGTTTAGTCAGTTAATGCATGCATGCATCCAACTAGTGTACTCCAGATAACTGAAGATTCTCTCATCAGAAACTCATGCATGTCTATTCAGAGAAAGACCTAGTTGAGCTAAATGTCAAGGACATGTTATTATTAGTTGCATGTGTTTTCCTAAAAAGGAAACTCATCCATGCAGTCAAGGGAAGGTTCCTTGAGGATTGCGCAGTTTTACAGGGTGTGAGATCAATGTTACACTTGGTAACATGAGGATCACCCAGGAGAAACAGCGCAAGGAAATAGGAGGCTTGGAGGTCAGAGGAGAAGGTTTGTGAGAAGCCTTGTTTGCTTGTGAGCATCCAGGAGGATTGTATTGAGAGCTGGCTAGCTCTAAGAGCTAAGGCTTTGTATAATTCTGATGTATTTCCACCTTGTATGATAATATAGATAGTGGGGTTTTTAGCTGAGGCTTTCCCCTGAGTATTCTTATGTGTTTCATGTGCATTGATTCTTCTTCTGGTTATATGTGTTTTGCTTGATATTGCTCAAATATTTTAAGCTTCCGCTAATTGGTTGTAGAAGTAGATTAAAGTATTTTGCTTTAGTTATATTGCATTATCAGATTAATCTACACTCAGAATTTCTACACTACGACCCAAACTTAGACTTCTACCTCAGAGCTATCTCTCATACATCATATCTTCATGTGTCTATCTTCTATTCTTGCTATCAAACTACTTAAAGCTTAGCTCTATTTACACAATCCCATGGTCTGCGGACCATGGGTAGATCTTTTACAATCGACATTACATTTCCAAAATAAGGGCGGACAACCCTATGACTCTTTAACACCTACGCACTCCACAACCACAAAATGCGGTGTATTTACACTGTGATTACAAAATTTCACCAAAATATGGGCTTTTAGCCCCAAAACTATCCTTGTGGGATCCTGCACCTAACAGGCTCCCAACACAAACATCATGACGTTCCCTCGAGTCACTCTTCAGGAATGAAGATCTTAGAAAGAAGACCTCCCAGCTCTGTTTGGATGACCACAACCTCGACAGCGCACTGAGCGGCTGCCTGCTGGACTTCTTCCACTTTATACTCGATGACTGCCACTGAATTGCCACCGTGAATCTTCTGCTGAGTCGCCTGTAGTGTCACGAGATTTCCTTCAATGGAAGATATGATCATATATGCCTCATCTATCCATGGCTGTAGGTGTCGAGCGACATCCACCTGTTCCTTAAGCGCCTTTGCCTCTTTTATCCGTGTGAGCCTCTGTGTAAGGGTGCTTGTCTGTGCGGTCCCTTTGACCTCATCATATCTTTGTTGTAGCTCACGCACCTCTGTCTCTAGGCGCTCTACATTCAGGTCCTCCTGTAGGGTGGTCAGGACCTCAAATGACTGTTCAAAAAGTCACGTGCAGTCTGCTACTGCATCGTCGACCGTCGCTATGGCTACTGTAACAGTGGTGGCACACTGTTCCCTGACTTCTGGTGGAGTTGAAGGCTGAGCCCTCAACTGTAATTCTGCGATCTACAGGTTTAGCTCCAGCTGAATCCTAGCCATCTCTATTGGAGTGCCGCGCACCCCTGTGGCCAACTTGCAGACGAGCGCCTCAATTGATTCTTCTGCCTTAATGTCTAACTTTGAGACCATTTCGCAGGCTTCCTCCAATACCTACATGATTTTCTTATTCTTTTCCACTGCCTCGTTGCGCTGCAGGCCCAACTGCTCGATATTGATGCATTGATCACTCATCACCTGCAGAGCGTGACTCTCCCGGGCCCTAAGTTCTGTAGTGACTCCATCTTGCAAGAGGTGGAGCATCTCTCGAGGGAGCACGACCATATTCAATCCTATCCCTTTCAGGCTACTGACCGTGGGCCTGTTGGCCTCATTTTTTGTAGTAAGTGCCCCATCTGGTAGCATTATCGCGTTGGTCACCTTTCTCCGCAACATCTCTGTGGCAGTTGAAGTGCCGATTGCGAAGCTGGTGGACACTGTGCCAGCTTGTGGAGTGCGAGCTCACAACTCCTATAGCTCTATCTGGAGAGCCGCTAATACCAATTGCTGTTGCTCTTCAAACTATTGGAGGGCCTTTGCGGTGACATCCCTCACCCTTTTGGCATCAACCCACGGAGCGTGGACTGAAGTCTCACCTGAAGCAGTATGGGGGGATGCTGGAACCAAATTTTTGCACCCATAGATGGTTGTGATGTCAGTTTATTTCAGTTATACTTGCCTCCACGCAGGTTTCTTAGCCCTCTGTTCCACCCTTTAGTACCTTCGTGAAAGGGTACAATTGGCTTTTGCGCAACCCTAAAATCATGCAGCTCCCCAACCCGGGCAGTGTAGTTTATAGTCTCGCTCCTCCTTTCAACTGCCTGGAGCGCTAAGACTATGCTACTTTCATTTAGTCACATGGCCGGACCGCTGGTGTATGGCTTCAAGTGACTTCCATTCACCCTTCCTGGGGAGGTTTCTCCATTTAACTTAATGAGCTGTACTGCTCCTCCGTTGGTAATCTTCTTAATAACATAAGGCCCTAACCAGTGCATCCTGAAATTTCAGGGGAATTTATCAAACTTACTATCATACAACAAAACCAGATCATTTACCTTAAATGTGTGTAGCTTGATATGTCGATCATGCCATGGCTTTTCACGCTGCTTTTGGACATGTTGGTGAAACCAAGCCAAAAATCTTTCTTCTTCGAGCTCATCCAGCTTTGCGAGCCTCTCTTCCAGGGATTTGTGATTTGTCATACTTGTGAGCACTGTTATGCTCAGACTAGGCATGATGTATTACATAGGCATTATGGCTTCCACACCATAGATAAGCCTAAAAGGGGTTTGTCTCGTCAGCTTTTTGCATGTTGTTTAATAAGCCCACAATACTGCAGGTATGCGTAGGTCCCAATCACTGCGATGAGAATTGAAAACCTTGGTTAGTGCATTTTCAAGCACTTTATTGAATGCCTCCACTGTCCTATTAGCCTGTGGGAGATAAGGTGTGATTTTCTGGTGATATACCTAAAATTCCTCTATTAGTGCGTAGATCGTCTCACTCAGGAAGTGTGTACCATGATCACTCATTAAGATCCTTGGACATCCAAATCATGTCAGTACATGCTCAAATAGGAACTTCACGGCCGTCACCCCTCTGCAATCCTTCACTGGTTGCGCTTCTGCCTAATGAGTCAAATACTCCGTTGCAGTGATAATGTACCTTGCCCCTGTCTTCACTTGTGGCTAAATGTGTCCTACAAAATCTATTGCCCACTTCTCGAAATATTGCAATGTCATTTGTGGATTCAAAGGCATTTCATCCCTCCGCGATGGCTTGCCTATTCTTTGACATACATCACATGCCTTGCAATATGATTTTGAATCCTGATGAAGGGTTGGCCACCACAACCCTGTGCGTAGAATATTCTGTGCGGTTGCTCTCCCTGTATAATGTCCTCCCGTGACGCCTCCATGAGCATTCATGAGGATGCTGCTTCATTCAAACTTAGGTACATACTGTCACAATATCTCATCAGTCAACATCTTTTATATATGCCCAGCAATGACAGAGAAATCTGTCGCGCACACCACTAATTCCTTCTTTTGATGTACAGAGTATCCTTCCGGTGCAGTTCCTGTTGTTAGGAAGTGTATTATATCCTCAAAATTACCATTTGTGACACGTACTGCAAATAGCTACGCATCAGGCAATCCTTCTTCCAAGTTAGTAGGTTCCTCCCTTGTTTTGATGCGCTACAGATGATCTGGTCCCACATTCAATCATCCAGGCTTCACAACAACTTCAAAATCGTACACTTAGAACAATGAGAGACATCTGTAGATTTTCCCCCCCAACATAGGCTTATTGACTAGGTACTTCAGCGTGGAGTGATCCATATACATTTTAAAATAGCCTCCTAGCAAGTAGTGCTGATACTTCTAGAGCACATACACCATAACTAGTCCCTCGCATTTAGTGGTAGAATAGTTCTTCTCTGCTTTGGATAATCTGTGGTAATTGTGAACGTGATAGGATGGTCCAAGCCTTTGCCTCCATCTTGTGTTAGTACTACCCCCGGTGCTATACATGACACGTCAACATGTACATGAAACTATTTCTTCCAGTCGGGGAAGATTAGAATCAGCGTGGTAACCATATTTTCTTTCAATATATCCAAGCTTTTCTTACAGTCATCGTTCTAGCAAAACGTGACATCCTTCTTCAAAAATTTTCCATCAGCGCGGTGATCTGGACATAGCCTTTGATAAACTTTCTGTAATATCCTGTATGTCCCAGAGTAGTGCGCAAATATTTCACACTCCTCGATGCTTCCAAGTTCAGTATCACCACGATCTTCCTGGGGTCTACCATCAACCCTTTTCTGCAAACCACATGCCCCAATAGGTTCTCAAAAGGAACATAAAATAGACACTTCTTGAGATTGAGCGCGATCTCGTATCTTCAACAGGTATCCAACATTAGGCGCAAGCTTGCTACGTGACGCTTAACCAACCCAAATATAGTCTAGTCATCAAAATATACCTCTAGGAACTTATGAATAAATTCCTTACATGCCGCAACAACCACGCGTGAAAAGATTACGGGCGCATTCTTCAATACAAACGACATTACGATGTATTAAAAACAACCCCACTCAGTCGCGAAGGTTGTCTTGCTCCTATCTTCCGACGCAATTTTGATTTGGTGGTGCCCAGAGAACCCATCAGTGAAGGAATATGCTTCTTGGCCATCTACATTGTCCAACACTTCATCCGTGAACATAGTCGAGAAAGGATCATGCACACAAGCATCATTTAGTTTTCTGAGATCCACGCATATCCTAATCTCATCCTTCTGCTTTTTCTATTGCACTACCATAGGGCTTACCCAATCAGATACTTCCATAGGCTCAATGATGCCTGCCACGAGTATCTTGTCTAGCTCTGAGAGGACCTTCTCCTTGTATTTCAAATTGAGGCGATAAGGCCTCTACTTAACTGGCTTCGTGTCTAGTTTTAACGTGATCTTCATCACTCCTAGGTCTTCAATTATTCCTTTCAGATCTGTAAACTTGGTAGGGAATAAGTCCTGGTATTCATGGAGCAATTTAGCAACCTTATCCATCGTCGCATCGTCCCTATAGTCTCCAATCTTCACGAATTTGGGTTCTGCCTGCGTACCAATGTTCACTTGTTTTGTTTTCACTGGCACGATTATATTAGGGTTCTCAATCTGCGGTCCTTGAACCTTGCGGTGGCATTCTATTTATGGAATGTTAATCTTCCATGGATCTTCGTCCTCATCTTCAGTAGTTTCATTATAACATTCAAGCACATGACTCATCTGAGTAGCCCATTTAGGCTGAATTAGGTCTAAAGGATCCTGCGGTATCCTAAAGATGGCTGCTTTCATCTCCTGTAGTGCCTCATCAATGCTGTCGAACCCATCCTCAAAACTGAATGTCATCATGAATCATTCACGAAGGATATCCCAGTCACTTGTCCCATGGCAAAGCTCTATTTCTATATACCAATTCATTGGGATAACATCCAGGGTATGAAAGAACAGGTGCACCCACTCAGGTTGGGGCTTTTCTCCATAAGCCTACATCCATTTGGACAGATGCGTGCGTAGATCATTCTACCCATTATACTTGTCTGTCAATCACATCTCAGGCTTCCCAAATCATGTTCTCATCATCCTCCTACATTCGCGCCAATCATCAAAGCTTCCCTTGTGCGTACCCCACCATCTTGCGGGTGTAGCGCGCAGTGCCCAGTCCAAGGCCTGGAAGCGCTGCTTTTCTGGTATCTCCCTTTCAAATGCATCCAAAAAGATATCTACCTCATTTATACCATCATAAATAGGTAGATTTCTTGCCTCTAACGACACACAGTGCAGTGACCGGGTCATCATGTTGCAATTTAGCGTAGTTACTTTGTGTAACTGATTCTGCCAGCTATTTATTTCTTCGTCGGAATCCGAAGTGGAGGAACTCTTGCGAACCCATGTAATCCGTCCATTCGCAGTGGGATTCACCCAGTCTTGGTCTCACGCTATTATCTTATAGATGCAGTCCAGATCATCATCACTCTTATAATCATGGACTGGTTTCGTATAGTGCAATCCTTAAGTAGGATCCAGGGGTATTATTATGTGCAGTGATTTATTCTCAAAGATCATCTTTTGGTTCCTCAGATTGATTACCCCATTCATATTAGTAGCCTAGTCAATTCCCAGGAGTGTAGGGTAGGGATTGCTATCATCCACTATCTCTATTACTTCAAAATCTACCAGTGCGCTCGCTCCCTCAATGTCCATGTCACCCCCTGCAGCCACCCCATGGGGATAATTTTCTACGGATTCACCATCCTTAGCTGAACAAGAGATGATTGCAATGCAGGTCTCCCCATTCACTCCCAAGTCTGCTTTGGTAGGAAATTCGCATCTGACCCCAGGTCCAAAATGACCTAATCCATTTCATACTCTCCTATTTGTGTGGTCAGTCTCATCTCTTGTCCTGTCCTTGTTTTATGCTTGCCAATTTTTCATACTATGCACGGCTCACCTGGCATGGTCCCAACACATCTATTAATGAGTTCTTATAACCCTTTCACAACCTTACTGTCATGCAATAACTTCATATAGGTTTCCAAGAAAGTTGTGAGCATAGAATGGTCCATCTCTGGCTTAGGCTTACCCTTGCTTCCTGAGGTGGAGGCCTCAATGAAGCTCTTCTTAGATTCCACGAAGGCTTCACGAGCGTGCTCCAAGTCAAATTTAGCCTCTTTTGCTGGGGCTTTGTGAACCCTTGTACTGTCTTCTGGCTATTTCCCCTTGTCATCCCATGTCGCGATCCCACTCCTGAGCACTATGTTTACGTTCGGATCCTCCTCGCGCGGCTCAGATCTCATCATCTGTACGTTATGTGTCAGTGGAGGCGGTAGTGCCCCTTTGCCTCGTATCCTAGCTATCAGTGTATTACAGTCTTCTGTTTCATGATCAAACAGCGTGCAATACTTGCACGATGGACACGTTGGATTAGTGCAATCACGGGCATAATGTCCTAGTCAGGGAAAATTTTAAGGATGGAAATTTATCTTAAAGTTTAGAAACCTTGGTGAATCCCACTAGTCCATAATATGAAATATATAAAATGTTTGGAGATATTTTTGTAAAAATATTCAAATTTATAATATTTTTATATAGTCTATATATAATTTTTTGGCATTTTTTAGGGTAAAATAATTTCATTCTATAAAATTTGTTTGAATCATTTTTACAAAAAAATGGAAATTAACAAATATTTTTTTTGGAAAAAGTATAGAAAATTAGCCCATGGGCGAATATTAGCCCCTAAAATTTTCCTTGGTTTTGGTCCTCCGCAATTGTAGCAAATCAACTGTCCTCGACCTCTACCAGGTCCTCCTCCACTTCGGCCTCGTCTGCGCCCCTGAAATCCCGTCCGCGTCGTTCTTGCATTCTAGTCGAGGGGCTGCATTTTGGCCTAAACCCTGTAGGCGAGAGTTCTATCCATCATCAATTCATAGCTCCCGCGAGTACGCTCATCATGTCCTACCGGCCTACAAAAGTTGCAAAACAGCTTTTGCAGTGCTTGTACATACTTCTGTAGCAATTGATAGTTATCCGTGGCATGTTTTCTGGCTACCTGACAGATAGCACACGATAATGCAGGCCCCACACTAAGTCCTACTTGAGCATCCGGCCTTAAAGGCATCGGTCCTCCCCTTGCAAGGTAATTCACAAAGACCGGGAAATGGTCTTTATCATGACCCTAAATCTTGCATTTCAGGCACCATACTTCCTCGCGCAGCTTTAGTTGAACCCTCCTATCCTGCTTTAGACCTTGCATCTCAAGGCACAGATTCTTCAGCTGCGCATGGATCTGCTGAAATCCTAGATTAGGATCTTGCATTGGAGTCTCATGTAGTCTCATGGCAATCTCCAAGGCCTCTGCCTGAGTTGTTATCTTCTACTGCGACAATGCACTCCTTAAGTGTGGTAGTAGCGAAGCCACAAACCACTCGCGATGCTGTCCATCTGTCAAATTCATGTTGGCTTCGTGGATTGTACATTTCAACCTCTGATCTAGTTCCCAAGGTGTCTCATCTGGTTGCATCGTGATCTCTTTGAATCCCACAATCGACTGTGCCTCAGATTTAGGCCTGCTAAATTCCCTATTTAGTGTTGCCTGGATGTCTGCTACTCCAGCATTCGGGTTATCGTTAGAGTACTTAATATACCAGGTTAGCACGCGATCTTGTAGAGAACTAACCAATGTCGCCTTCTTTATGTGATCATCTGTAACACCTTGAGCTTCCCATACAGCCCTCACAACGAACCAGAATTGGTCCAGGTCCTCATTTCCCAAGCCTTTGAACAAAAGCAAGTTCATTGTATTTGCCATACTGAACCACGGTGGAGGTGGAGGCGGTAGGGGTGAAGTTGGAGGTGATGTTAATGAATTTGGAGGTGGTGTGGGTGGAGGTGGTATTTGTGGGAATCCTTGTCTTATTAATTGAATAGCGCTTAACAGAGAGACCTTCGCTATCGCTTCTTCATCCCTTCACAGAGATGAAATCAAGGGGCTATACTCTAGACCCTTATTTCCTTCATTTCTGTAAATTTTTCCGCTTCGCGTAGTCTCGAACATCAAGGTAGTTGCATAACCTGTTTTTCGCACAACAACATTTTAATCCAAGTATTCAAAGATTTTATGTACTTACCTCGCGGTCCTTTGAAAAAGCGTCACTCCGCCTCACTATAGCTGACTGAGGTGTCGACCGTGAATTCAGTAACAAATCCTCCTATGACATAATCGAGCCAATGATTGACAGTGTGCGTGATCTTATCCTCCGATGCTTCCAACCTTCACACTAGCTCTCGGGTCCACACAATAGGACCGTCAAGTTTCCACCTTCCCTGGCTATCTGCTAGCCTCATGATCCACTCGTATAGCTCAATAGGGAAAGAGCAGAGAAAGATCTTGTGGATCTCTGTATACAGGTATTGGTCCAACCACAGTTCCTTTGTCAGTCGGGGGTTTCTGTTCTCCTGTTACGCGAATTTGTGGATTTTTCTATCCAACCAGTCTCCATTCTCCTTCTTAGTTGGATTCCAGTGATACGACATCACACATCTCTTATGTAGATTTTGGTCCCGGCAATGGAACCATCTGTTGGATTGAGGGGGTCTAACCTAGGTTCAACGTTAGTTAGCCAAACAAATCCCTACACTATTGGCCCTTTCGGCATCAGCCCGCGGAGCGTGGACTGAAGTCTCACTCGAAGTAGTATGGGGGGGATGCTGGAACCAAGTTTCCGAACCCAGAGATGGTTGTGATGTTGGTTTATTCCGGCTATACCTTCCTTTGTGCAAGTTTCTTAGCCCTTTGTTCCACCCTTCAGTACCTTCGCGAAAGGGTACAATTGGCTTTCACGTAGCGCTAACCTGTGGCTCAGGGACTTTCACGCTACTAGGGCAGTGAACTGTGATATCTCCCAACCTAGGCTAAGTGTCTTACTTATCTTATTAACCAATCTTAGTTAGCTTCGCGTAAACAGATGTTCTTACTTGCGTTCACTTAACCAACACATTTACATACATTCACGCATCATATAAGCATTATAAGTGAAATTCATACCCAACATAACAAGATGCATAAACAAGAAATAAAGACGCATAAATTGTAGAATACTTCTCTTTATTGATAATTCCAGATGATTACAGACTCGACCCACCTTGCGCACTCAGCTGCAGGGGTCTGCGCACTCAGCTACGGACTTCTACCCTAGGCCTCTGCGCACTCAGCTACAGAGCCTCTACCTATGCTACGACCCAAACTTAGACTTCTACCTCAGAGCTATCTCTCATACATCATATCTTCATGTGTCTATCTTCTATTCTTGTTATCAAACTACTTAGAGCTTAGCTCTATTTATACAATCCCATGGTCCGCAGACCATGGGTAGATCTTTTATAGCCAACATTACATTTCCAAAATAAGGGCAAACAACCCTATGAATCTTTAACACCTACACACTCTGTGACCACAAAATGCAGAGTCTTTACACTTGGATTACAAAATTTGACCAAAATATGGGATTTTAGCCCCAAAACTACCCTTGGGGGATCCTGCGACCAACAATGGTCATCAACAACGCTACACCAAATAGCACGAACACTCGCAAACATACATGCCGCAGTTGATCATGTACAGACATGGATAATTAGGTACAAGGGAGCCCTGCTTCACTTGCACAAGATGATGAAGCCACAGGTGGAGTTGGACAAAGCATGCATCCAGAGTCAGATCTAGAACTATGAGGAACTCCCACCGCTCATCACTAGTATTGAGGCTTTGTATGCATGGTTATACAAGAGTTTGGATGTCATGGTAAGAAAGTATGGCACCCCATCGATTAGTAAACTCACCGAGGCCAAAGAGAAGAACCAAGTTAGACTGGATTTCGATGCGTACTTTAATCAGTTGATGCTCATGTCCACAAGCACAGATTTGTAAGTCAACATAGATAACATACGGATGTACATCGTCGGTCTAGCCTTTCTCAGGACTAAGCTGCATATGTTATAGGATGAGTTGGACTGAGGTTCCAAATTAGTATACCCAGAAGTAATGGAGGCAAGAGTTTGTTTCCAGAAGGATTTCATCAAAGATTACACGGACACCATTGTGCACTATCAGCCATGGCATCAGTTCGTCACTGAGCATCATGGAGAGAAGGTTGATGAGCTAGTCTTTCCACAGCCATCCGAGTCTTAGTGTTGTCTTGTCTTTCTGACTCCAACCGATTTTCTCCCACATGGGTATATGTGGAAAATGTATCATTTTTTGTAAACATGTTGTAAAAGGAAAATTCCAAGTGTCATTAGTGGAGTACAAACAGTCATATGTAATGTAAAGAGTCATGAGGGTAGTCCAAGAGTCACAAAGGGGAATGTCAAGGGTCACCCCACCCTTTTTTATAAATAGAACCTCATAACTCATAGAACAAGCTTTTGGGGAGCCAAGATTTTTCTAGGCATTTCTTAGAGAGGGCTTGGAGAGTATTGTGACGAGCCTTGGCTTCTCCATAGTGCAGAGTGAGCAAATCTCTTTGGAGGAGTAGGTGACATTGACTGTAATGTTCCACTATTGGGGCTAGTGGCTATCATGGTTGTATGTATGGATGGAACTTTCACTTTATATAATATAACAAAGCCAACATGTTTCATGCATATGTTGTTATTGTAGTTTGATTATTCTGGTTACTCTAGCAATGTATGTAGTTTTACTTACACATTGATGTATGGAATATTCCGTATGTGATTGTATGAATCTTATTGAAGCGTGTTGTTGGTTTAACTCATCATTTTGGATTTTTGACTATTCTTATTTCTAGTTTTTTATGTCATTCATCTTGTGTGTTCCTTTCAGGCTGCATACTATTACATGCTTCTAAGGGATACAATTCTTTTCCCCTTCCATGTGTTAGAACCTCCACATACATCTCTCCTGACTCGCTACAAGGTCACACAGTTGCTTCTGAAAAGGATAAATTGCTTACCTCTGCGTGCTATCACAGTCAAGGCATAGATTTATTACCCATTGCTGGGACTCCTAATCCAAATGGTCTGAGGTTTTTTGAAAATGCAACAAGATGATGGAGCTTAGTGGAAAGGAGTTGCCTTCACTAAGTGGGCCCGTAGGCTATTTTTGGCGCAAAGTCTATTTTTAGACTATGTCTATTTTTAGACATATGGATCATGGTCTATGAGTTGCAGGATGCTATTTGTGGATTATTGGTCATGTTGGTAAAAATATATGGACTTCTATTTTTAGACATATGGGCGGATTCTATTTTTAGACTGCCAGGCTAAAAATAGAACAGTCGAATATTATTAGCTCATAATAATATTTGGACTATAAACATTATCTTATCCTCTTGGAGCACTTCAATTTGAGCTACAGATGTGGCACATGCAGCTATCAGAAGGAAATATGCTTTTCTTTTGAGTCAGTTGAGCTATTGCATGGTGGACTTCAGTTAGAACTCAAGTGGTTGAATTTTGGTGGAGTTGATTGAGGAGTTGATGGAGTTGTGTTCAGTTTGACTTGGTTAAACTAGTTGTATTTAGTCTAACTGCAGAATACACTAGTGATGAGTGATGTGAATTAATTGTTAATTAATTCACTAATTATTAACTCGTAGAGCAACTGAAGAATACATCAGTTAACTCAGTGTATGGACAGTTCAGTGGAGACAGGTGTTAGAGGTTGAGATTGCTATCAGTTGTGACTATAGTTGTGCATGAGATCTTGCACAATCAATGGATTGAGTATTGCCAATGAGGATTGCATGGTTCAGCCAAGGAAATACGAGTTTGGATCAGCCATACTCATTATTCTCATGCAGGATTGCACAGTGGAGGCAGGCAAGCAGCAGAGGAGATTTGAACCTGTGATTGATTCAGATCTGAGCTAGTTTTGTGTGTAACAGGTGGAGATAGTACTGAGTACTTGTGAGGAGTATTGTACTATGTATTGTTACATGTTCTCAATCATTATAATATACAGATAGTGTGGGGTTTTTAGCTGTATGCTTTCCCCGTGTTACATACCATGTTAATGTGCACATGCGATTGATGTTTCATTGTTTTTAATGCTGCTAAATTGATGATCAACGTAGAGGAGGTTATGTATTATGCATGTATTCCGCGATAGTGTATAATAGGGATAATCTCTGTGAATAAGTGTCATATTATTCAAAATTTCTACATGGCATCGAAGCAGAATTGATCATCAGATCTATTATTCAAAAAGTGATTACATTTTATTTCTTCAAGCAGAGTCAGTAATCGGGCCAGGTAGCCTCTGGATTCATCCTTCTTTTGGAAGGTGAGATATCCGGTGAATGCCCATAAGTCAATCTCTGTATGAAAAATACTTTGTTCTCATGAATTTTAGATCAGAAGCGGTTGAGTTTTGAGCTGGTGGAATTCGAATTTGTAGCAGTGCTTTCTTGGTGCCAAAGTTGAAATGTCTTGCAACGGATTGCGATTGGAGTATGCTCTTGAAGGTAGCTCGAATTATATTGCATGGAAAGACAGGATGGAGGCAGTGTTAGATGAAAATGGGTTGAAGGAGTTCATAGATGTTGATGTCCCAAAGCCTACTGATGCTGCTCACATTGAGGCTTGGCAAAAGAAGACAGCAAAGTGTCGAAGGATTCTGTTGGAGGGCGTGAAGGATCACATTGTATCTAGCCTGCATGGAAAGGCTTCTCCATACTTGATGTGGAAAGCTGTGGAGCGATAAAAAGGTGTCTTTTAAACTCCTAATTACCTTCACATTAATTATCAACCCAGGGACGAATTTTTATTTCAAGAGTGTACTCAGTCTGAGGCACCTATTTAATTAAGAGTAATGTTTTGCAGTATAGTGCTTAAAACCCAAAAGTAAATGAATGCTTGAAAAAGAAATCTAATTGGAACAACAAGAAACTGAAATGTTCTAAACTAAATCATTCATTCAAACAACCATCAATCGAGGATATAGTAGCAATAACTCATTCCTCTAGAAATTGATGGAAAGGAAATTAGAGCATGGACCAAAGATCCGGGAGCTAAGCAGCGACTTGCTGACTCACTATAGCTTTAGACCTTCTCTCACACCAAAGCAGCAATTGCAAGTAAATGGAATGGCAGCAAGTAAAATGGAATAGCAAAAGGAAATAGAACAGCAGTAAATAGAACAACATTAAATGAAATAGCAATCAAAAGAACTAAATCTCGCGAGTTAGAACTGAACTCTCATTCCGCAATCAAACAACAATCGTCAAAAGCAATTCCAATGAACCTTATTTTATGAGGAGATATTCACAAATGAATTATGGAACACCATTTATCATATATACACAACATACTTATTATAGCAATCTGATGTTTCCAAAGAACATGACTTCTGTTTCCAAATGAAATAATATTACTTTCGGGTTCCCACGAATAAGAGTTCAAATGAATCCAATAGCAATATTTAATATGAAAGCTCTGTAACAGAAACAATTGGCTTAAATAGTGAACATGCAATCAACTCTGAAGAGGTTCATTTACATGATACAGAGTTACTTACATAAATCTCCTGAATGAAACCATTAATGAAGTAGTCATAACAGAGCATAGAACAGCATATGACAAACACGTCAGATTACCAAATTATACAGACAATCCTCACAGAAACCAAATTATAATGATACAAAAGCAACTGTAAAGATATGATACACAACAGCAGCAGCGTACTCCACCAGAGGCTGGGCCCTTAGCCGCCAGCGGACGCTGCTGGGTTACTTCAGAAGGAAAAGAGTGAAAAACAACGCCCAAATTATGTATTAATCATTAAATAGTGAAATCATTACAATAGTTGAAGCTTTGAGACTTACAGCATAAAACAATCCTTCCTTCCTCCTATCCTATCATGAATCCTTGATTCTGAATCTCTAATTCAAATCATCAATTCGCCATCATTCGAATCCCCAAAGTCAGCCTGAAGTCTCCCCCTCTCTGATCTTTGTTTTCATTTAAATAGAGAAAGATCAGAGAGCAGTTATAACATAGATAATTACAACATGATTTCTTTTACAAATTTGGGTTGATTCTAACCAGATGATCAACAAGAAAATATATTTCCTTTCATCTCTCAACAAAAGCAAGACGAATTTGGGTTTGCAGCTAAAGTTTGGAGGACGGCCGCAACTGCAAATATGAGAAAATCATGCTCAAAGAACCATACGTTTCTCTCTGTACAAGCCGAATTTGGGCAAACCGTTTTTTGGGTAAAGTTAATTGGTCCCGTTCTGGACAAAACCCATGTTTCGGATTTCTCAAATTCGTCTTCATTTACTCAGAATATCAACCGCAAAACTGTCACTCCTTAAACCAGCGAATTTTTGAGTTGGCAGATTTAAAAATCAAATCTTCAATCTGGAAGTTACCTTGGAGGCTAAAAATGGTAAATAATGTTATAACCAACTTATTAAAACTATCATTGGTAAAATAATGCATAATCATCAATTTATTAGAAATAAAGGAGAATAAATAATATTCATCCATGAGAGCATAAATCATTTATAAAATGGATTTAAATGATAAATTATAATAAATTATATAATAGAGAAGAGTAAAAATGGATGAAATAAGTGTTACAAAGTGGTCGTATTCATAGCCCAACATACCCCCACACTCAATATGTTGCATGTCCTCATCAACCCAAAGACAAAAACCATGTGTTAACCAAACAATAAAAGTTTGAGAACAAATGAATGCTTCCTTAATTAATGAATATTCAATTTTAGCAATCGCGATGGAGGCATAACAATTTTTACATTGACAGTCAGCTATATGTATGAAGTTGCAGCAAAATATGACATAGATAACAGCAAACTTCATTAACCATTTTCCCAAAAACTACAAACCAGATTTTGTTGAAATGTTGCAAGTAGATTTGTAATATATGAAGGCTTCTATGATCCAAAAATCAGATCGTTTTGATGCATGGATCATGAGATATAAACAAAATGGTTGTAGGTGAGAGTGCATGATTTCCGAAATTTTATGAACCAATATTTCTTGAAATTGTGTGGGTTCGTATTAATGATACGTATGTGTTTTCCAAAAATTACAAGAATTGAGTTCATAGTTTTAAAAATATGTGGAAATCAATTTCTGCACTGTGTAAAAATGAAATTGTATGCCTTAAATAAGGAAGAAAGTAGAAAACATCCATCATGCATAGCAATTCCTCCCCCTCTCTGAAAAATTAGCATGTTCGCATGCGATGCTAGAAAACAAAGAGAGGTGGTTGCTACCAGCTGTTGAATTCTATGCTTGGAGTAAAACAACATGAAATAAGGGAGCTGTTGAGAATGAATAAGGATAGCAATGGATGATAAAGAATAGGAATGACATGGTCATAAGAAAGAAATGAAGGAACACTCCCCCACACTTGAAAATGACATGCTGCTGAAAAAGGGGAAGTGGTAAAGATGTGGAATGAAGGATGACAAATAATGCTCAAAATGGATTTTCATTAGATTCTCCTAAATTTATAATAAATTAGAAAACTATGCAATTTTACCTCAAGTTTTACCTCCAAAAATGTGGAATGACATATATGGACTGGCAGTTGTTGAAGCTGATGTAGGCAGAGTGGGTGCTGAAAGTGATGCAAAAGGTGGAATCCAGGGAAGCACATCATGTCTGAAGAATTGTTCACGTTCGCGAGCCTCTACTGTGAAGTGCAATAGTGTGGTCATGCTACGAATAGAATTCTGCCCATACTTGTTGTTCTCCTGTAAACAAAGCACTATTTTGCATACAATGTTCTTGAATCCATAGTGTTAGCTTTGAATAGCAATAGATAAAATGCATGAAAAATTTCAATGAGAAAAACTTATGTATATATGCAATACTAATATGTTGTCAAATCAACAAGGTATGGCAAAGTGCAGTAATCATATCGCATGCAACCCCATTATGCATACATTCCCCCCTCCAATTGGAAAATGGGTTCCATAACCATAAAGCATATGAAAGGGGTGGTGTTGATGACAAGGCAAGGGAGTGAACAATACAATAGTAAATGAAGCAGAGTACACTTATCAATGATAGGACGGTGAAAATTATGGTTATATTGAGAGCAAAGTGTGTAAAGATAGTTATGAATAAGAGATAGGACGCTTTGGAGTGATGATAGTTTATGAAAAACGAAAAAGGACAACAATATGTTAAAAAGATGCTTTGCTGACGGTATTCTAGCTGAAAATGATGTGATTGATCATAAAACAATTTCTCATGCATAAAGGTTCAAAACAGGGAAAAAAAGTTAAGGAAATAACTTCTCAGATAAAAAGAAAAAATAAGAAAAGGGTATTATAATAATAATTGACGATAAGATATAACTTCAATACCATAAGCAGAGCCGCTGCTGCCAGCAGGCGTCCATAGCCTCGGCAGGGTTGCTTTTTAACCCATATGAGCCAGGATCCTCAATTTATAAATGGAGAGTTACAGTGTTGTTCTACAGAAGAGATCAGTGCGCTGGCGTGGTAACCAGATAATCACACTGTCATTCACTGGGATGTAGCAAAATTGATTAGGCCGGCTCGTGATGAGACCTCCTGTTCCATGGATAATTTGGCTATCCAATGGATCATAACCCTGGTGTGGTGGCCATAATGGGAATGTCACTTTGTTACAACCTTATGAACATGGTAGGCTGGCTCGTAATGAGACCCCCTATCTTCCATCTGCGAACAATTTTTTTTTTGTTATTACATATTTTTATGATAAAATGAGGGAGGCTCAGTACTCCTTAAGAGCAGGGATGGCGGAAGAAGTTGAAGATGTCAATAGAAACAAATATACCCATAATCTCATTTATTACAGACAGAGAAGATTATAACCAGGGATGATGGAACCAGCATGGTATTAAGATGATCAATCAATATCATGTTCAACAGAAAACAATGCAGTAAAGTGATATATAAATAATTGTGTCCCTTCTGAAAAGAATCTATCATCAAGGAGCTGTCCTGTTAAAGATTATAACGTGAATGATATTAACTTTGCTTCAAAAGAATCCATAATTCTTGTCCTCATAAAAGTAGTGTACTTCATGCCATAAAAGGGAATCAGTAAAATGTGGTTGAGATGAATTAGGAATAATATCACAAGAGGAAGAAAATGGTTGCTCTCAAAAATACTCCCAAAGTGTTGCTTTTTTGAATGAACAACAAAAACACTAAAAAAATTTGTTATTCCTTGTAGGGAACAACAAAGGAAATGCACACCAAAAAGCAAAAATACACACAAAAAATGTGAGAATGCGAATGCCGTTCCTTTGAATAAATAGCAAAACGAAAATGATGTCCCTTTGAAAAAGGAACAGCAGGAACGACAAAAATGCACACAAATGTTGTCCCTTCAGAAAAGGAACAGCAAAATACACAACCATAAAATGCAAACACACAAAGAATGAATTAGCTGTTCACTGCATTGATGCTGAGGATGAGTTGCACTTTGAATGAAGCAACACCTGAAACACAAAATATAAGAGAAATTAGAAAAAAAACAACAAAAAGCAGTATGTAAATAAATAAATTGAGTTACAACAGCTATGATGTTATGTCAAAAAAATGATCTTTTTGAAAAATGTTTTGGCAGCAGTGACAAGACATGAATCTTCAAATCGAAATCAATTCTTCATTTATTCTATTATGAATCCGTTAGGTAATGACTTGGATGAAATTCCTTTGTTTCATTTAAAATTTCTTTCAAAAATCACTCGTCCATAAATTGACCTTCTTTATTTTCCCAAGACCTGCAAAAAAACGAGTATCTACCTGCAATAAAACATTAAATCATGAAGAAAGAGAGGTGTACAGGCTCCCCTAATCCAAGAATTATGTAAAAAACTAACAAGTAGTTACTCTGTAGAACAAATCCACAGAGAAAATAACAAAGTAAAATTTATTTGTTACCTGCGGGAGAGCAGTGGCCAATCATACTAACCTGCAGTGTTTTAATCACAACTTCTTTGTTTTTCGTCGAAATTGAGTGATTCCAAAGCCAAATGAGAGCTAATTCAAAGGTTTATCTCCATTAGAAACAGGTTTTAAAGATTCAATGATATGATATGTCAATTTTAGTTAGAACAACCTGCATAATAGAGTCATTGTCGATTACCCGGCTTAGACCAACAGTTGATATTTCAAGCGTAACTTTTTCGTTTGATATTGGATTCGAATGATTCAAATTGGAAATGAAAATAGATTCATTTATTTATCTCCAATAGAAACAGGTTTTGAAGAAAAGAAGAATTGATAGGTCAAATATTGTAAGGAACAGCCGGCAAGACAGAGTTTTAAGAGTGCTGATTTACGATAGACAGTCAGTATTTTGATCATAACTTCCCCATACGATATCTAAAATGAGTTATTCAAATTGAATTATAAACTATATTCATAGGGGAATCTACCATAGAAACAGGTTTTAAAAATATGGTCATTTAGGCCTCCAAAAATTGACTGTCCCAACTCTGTTCCTGAGCTGCTCGCTAGATATCCGGTCAATGTTTTGGTTCTAACTTTTTCGTTTCAAATCCAAATTGAGTGGTTCAAATTGGGTTAGAAAGTAGACATCAAGGGCTACCTAGGGTAGAAACATGTTTTAAAAATATTCACTTTTGGTCCCTCAAAACATGACTGTCCCGACTGTTTTTCCAGAAAGTTCATCAAGCCCGCAAGCCAAAAAATGATATTCAAGCATTTTTTCAAATTGGTGATAAAAATGAAAATGAGTGTTTGTAGAACTTATTATTTCTATTATGATTCATCTACATACACAAATAGATTGAAATATTTATCACCGATGTTGATTTCGATAGCGTGTTGCAACAAAAGAAACAACTAGTTTTACAAAAATAAAAAAATGTGTTTGTTTTATTTCTTTATTTATTTTATTTTCTCCACCATCTTACTCTTCTTTGAAAATTGAATATGTTTATGTATAAGAGTATTTTCAGTGGAACCATGTTAGAAATAAGGCCTCATGTATGCACATACCCAATTTCGAAAAATGCATGTTAATGAAAATTAGGGTATGAGAAGCCATCTTCCCTTGAAAAAATGATATCAAAAATTGTTGAAGCATGGAGTGATGTTGCAAACAAATGATGGAGTGAAACCAATCTTCAATGTATCCTTTATTTTCTTGATTTCCCATATCCATCATATCATGAAGTTCTTGAGCTTTTAAAATGGTTTGTTGATGCATAGTAAAAGAAACCTCATTTTCTTCCATAGCTTCTACAATTTTTGCATTTGAAACATTCTGAATCTCATTGTAGGTTTTCTTTAATAACACATGTGAGATAGAATGGGTGGGAAGGGTGGGTAAATTTGCCAGTTCAACATTGTAAGTATGTTGTACTGGTTTATTATGGTGAGGGTGTGGAATTAGTTGAGCAGGAAAATGTGTAAGGAATGGAGCATTTTGATGATATGGTTGGTTGGGTTGTGTGAATGGTTTTGATGGGCAAGCAAGATATTGTGGAAGAGCTGGTGGAGAATATGGAGAATGTGCTTATGCTACAAGATGAGGGAGAGTAGTCATGCCATCATAAGATGAACCATGCCCAACTTGTAAACAAGATTGGTGGTTATATTGAAATTGACATGGCTGCCCTAACACATGAGTATTCCACAATGGATTATGCAAGTAAGAGAATGGAGACGAAGTGTTTTGAACCATACTTGTAGGCCATGATTTCCATGGTTTTGACTTTGTTGTAGCTTCCTCACCTCTTTGATATGCTACTTCCATCGTAGATAAGGAAGAGTGAGTATCTATGAGATGCTCCTTTCGGTCATGAGGGTAAAACACTTCATCCAATTCTTGATTTTTATGAACCTGCAAAACATCCAATTTTTCATTTAGAGAGCTAATAAAATCAACTTTAAAATTTTCAAGTAAATCATTGGTTTCAGCTCTTATGTTTCCTGTTCTTGTAGCAGATTTGGAAAACAAAGAAAAAACATCTCTAGGATTCTTACCAGCCTTGGAGATTCCTCTTGAATACCTTATGCACAACTCACAAACATCATCATATGATAACTGAAAAACATCACCTTTTCCTATCAGATTTAAAAGTTCTAAAAATTCATCTTTGATTCCTTTAAGAAGGAGTGTTTTTAAGATCTCTTTTTCCAAATGCTTATATTTTGATTTTTGAAGGTTGTAATGAAATCGATCTACATAGTCCTCCAAACTTTCATCTTCCCCTTGTATCATACCGAAAATATCTTCATTGGCTTTGCAATAGTCTTGATACTTCTTCAAGAATATGTTCTCCATGTCCTCCCATGATTGGATGCAATTCCCACCTAGGCTCATGAACCATCGGAGAGCTGCTCCTTTTAGAGTAAGAGGAAACACTTTCAATCTTTGATAATTAGTACAATAATCATATCCTCTACAAAGTATTTCAAACTCAAACAAAAATGTATGTGGATCTTCATTTGCTAAACCATGAAAATTTGGTAAAGATGGGGGAATTATGTGTATTTGTGTCACTCCTCCTAGATCTTTGATAGGAAATTCAAAAGTAGAAACGTGAGCCATTTCTTACCATAGCTTAAGATGTTCTTCATGTGTTTCTTCGAGGCTCCTTCTTCAAATGTTCCTGTCAATCGGTTAGTGAAATGGGTGGTGCTTACATCACCACTTGCGTGAGATCATGTGATTCATTTTTTTAAAAATTTCTAATCATTCACACAAAAATTCAAACATCTATTTCTACCCTAGGTTCTTTAACAGTCCTGCTGGAAAGCGGACGGGGGAGCAGGGCTTTTACATGCTCCGTACGCAGGTTCTTACTTTCCGTTTTTAAGATCCAACTCTTCCCTAGCAGGCACTCATCAGATTCACACTACTCTTTAGAAATGGCTACACTCTCCTCGGCAACGGCGCCAAAATGTGGAGCGATAAAAAGGTGTCTTTTAAACTCCTAATTACCTTCACATTAATTATCAACCCAGGGACGACTTTTTATTTCAAGAGTGTACTCAGTCTGAGGCGCCTATTTACTTAAGAGTAATGTTTTGCAGTATAGTGCTTAAAACCCAAAAGTAAATGAATGCTTGAAAAAAAAATCTAATTGGAACAACAAGAAACTGAAATGTTCTAAACTAAATCATTCATTCAAACAACCATCAATCGAGGATATAGTAGCAATAACTCATTCCTCTAGAAATTGATGGAAAGGAAATTAGAGCATGGACCAAAGATCCGGGAGCTAAGCAGCGACTTGCTGACTCACTACAGCTTTAGACCTTCTCTCACACCAAAGCAGCAATTGCAAGTAAATGGAATGGCAGCAAGTAAAATGGAATAGCAAAAGGAAATAGAACAGCAGTAAATAGAATAGTAGTAAATGAAACAGCAATCAAAAGAACTAAATCTCGCGAGTTAGAACTGAACTCTCATTCCGCAATCAAACAACAATCGTCAAAAGCAATTCCAATGAACCTTATTTTATGAGAAGATATTCACAAATGAATTATGGAACAACATTTATCATATATACACAACATACTTATTATAGCAATCTGATGTTTCCAAAGAACATGACTTCTGTTTCCAAATGAAATAATATTACTTTCGGGTTCCCACGAATAAGAGTTCAAATGAATCCAATACCAATATTTAATATGAAAGCTCTGTAACAGAAACAATTGGCTTAAATAGTGAACATGCAATCAACTCTGAAGAGGTTCATTTACATGATACAGAGTTACTTACATAAATCTCTTGAATGAAACCATTAATGAAGTAGTCATAACAGAGCATAGAACAGCATATGACAAACACGTCAGATTACCAAATTATACAGACAATCCTCACAGAAACCAAATTATAATGATACAAAAGCAATTGTAAAGATATGATACACAACAGCAGCAGCGTACTCCACCAGAGGCTGGGCCCTTAGCCGCCAGCGGACGCTGCTGGGTTACTTCAGAAGGAAAAGAGTGAACAGCAACGCCCAAATTATGTATTAATCATTAAATAGTGAAATCATTACAATAGTTGAAGCTTTGAGACTTACAGCATAAAACAATCCTTCCTTCCTCCTATCCTATCATGAATCCTTGCTTCTGAATCTCTAATTCAAATCATCAATTCACCATCATTCGAATCCCCAAAGTCAGCCTAAAGTCTCCCCCTCTCTGATCTTTGTTTTCATTTAAATAGAGAAAGATCAGAGAGTAGTTATAACATAGATAATTACAACATGATTTCTTTTACAAATTTGGGTTGATTCTAACTAGATGATCAACAAGAAAATATATTTCCTTTCATCTCTCAACAAAAGCAAGACGAATTTGGGTTTGCAGCTAAAGTTTGGAGGACGGCCGCAACTGCAAATCTGAGAAAATTGTGCTCAAAGAACCCTACGTTTCTCTCTGTACAAGCCGAATTTGGGCAAACCGTTCTTTGATAAAGTTAATTGGGCCCGTTCTGGACAAAACCCATGTTCCGGATTTCTCAAATTCGTCTTCATTTGCTCAGAATCTCAACCGCAAAACTGTCACTCCTTAAACCAGCGAATTTCTGAGTTGGCAGATTTAAAAATCAAATCTTCAATCTGGAAGTTACCTTGGAGGCTAAAAATGGTAAATAATGTTATAACCAACTTATTAAAACTATCATTGGTAAAATAATGCATAATCATCAATTTATTAGAAATAAAGGAGAATAAATAATATTCATCCATGAGAGCATAAATCATTTATAAAATGGATTTAAATGATAAATTATAATAAATTATATAATAGAGAAGAGTAAAAATGGATGAAATAAGTGTTACAAAGTGGTCGTATTCATGGCCCAACAAAAGCGTTGACAGATTTATTCCAAAGCAAGAGCGACCAGAGGAAGCTGGCGCTCAAGGATAAACTCAGAAACATTAAGTGTGAGAATGGAGACAGTATGCCCAAGTATCTCACGAGGTTCACCCAATGCCAGGATGAGCTGGGAAGTGTGGGGGTGACTGTTGATGATGAGGACTTGGTGAACTTGGCTCTCCTTGGTCTTCTGAAGAGTTGGCATTCCTATCAAGACTCTGTTAATGGTCGAGAGAAATTTCCAGGATGGGAGAGACCGTGGTCAGATCTTGTGAAAGAGGAGATCAGGCGGAATACCAGGGACGGATCTTCATCAAAGGAATCTGATGAAGAAAATTGCGCTTTGGCTGCCAAAGCAAAGAAGGGGAAGGAGAAGGGTTCTCTTTCTGAATCCTGTTCTTCCAATGATGGGAAGAAGGTTGACAAGTTGAAGGTGAGATGCTTTCGTTGTCATGAGTTGGGCAATTGGGCCATTATGCTACTAATTGCCCAATGAAGAAATCGAAGAAGGGATCTGGGGAAGGATCTGAAGGTGAGGCCCTTGCTTCACATTTTGAGTTGGATTTCACACTCTTCGCATGCATGGTTTCATCCATGGTGGGAAGTGGTTGGTTTCTTGACAGTGGAGCTTCTTTCCACATGACCGGTGACAAGAGTTTGTTCAGTACTTTGGAGGAGAAAGATCTCCAGATACTCATAGTGATGGGTAATGATGAGAAGTATAGTGTCTCAGGTGTAGGCACAGTTATTTTTCAGAGGGAGCATGGAGCTCGCCTTACCTTGACCGATGTCAAGTATGTACTAGGACTTAAGAGAAACTTGGTGTCAATCGCGATGCTGGAAGACAGAGGCTATGATGTAGTCTTCAGTAAGGGAAAGGTTGTCCTTAGACACATCATCACTAGACAGGTGAAGCAGATTGGTTCACGGGTCAAGAACCTGTATGCTCTTGAGGTTCAAGATGTATGCAAAGCGTTGAGCAGCGAGGCAACTGATGGAGACTTGGTGGTTGAGAGGGAGCGTATATTACCTCTCAACATGCAGAGCCAGAAGAAGTCTCAGACGATTGTGGAGGAGCCACGATTGGTGCAACAGCTTCAGGAGGTTGTGGAGCAGCCACAACAAGGGAAGCTGAGAGGAGATCGAGTAGAGACATCTACTCATTCAGAGACCTCCAGTAGGGGGAAACTTCGAGCCAGGTGGGCAGAGGGATCGCATGCAGCCATACCTCCAGGTAGGAGGTAGGGTGATATAGAGTGATTGTCCCAAGGAGGAGGGGAAGGATCCTTGAGGTACCCAACCTCTTGGATGAGACCTTGCTACGGGAGCCCCGATGTGGAGTAGCAGGAACTGACTAATTGGGTAGAGATAGATGCGGATGGAGCGGCAGAGAGAGCGAAAGTGAAGGGAATCCCAGGACAGCGCATAGCTAGCAGGCTGCAACAATGCGAGAGGCACAAGTGTTTTGCATAGTGCTAGGTGGCACAGAGAGGTGTGCAATGGTGTGAGATGCATGGAGATGTTGCAGTAGCGCAGATGTCAGAGAGGGAGCACTTGTCAGTAGCAAGTAGAGCTTCAGCATCAGAGTATGTTCCTAGCTGAACAGAGTGGTCAGTTGGGAGTGTTTTTGTTCCAAGTGTTGTTGGAGCAAGTGGACCGGGCAAATGTGTTGCATGCAGTACATTCCAGAGTTACAGGATAGGGGTTGCAGATAATCCATATATTGTTGAGAGGGAGTGTTGAAAATGCAACAAGATGATGGAGCTTAGTGGAAAGGAGTCGCCTTCACTAAGTGGGCCCGCAGGCTATTTTTGGCGCAAAGTCTATTTTTAGACTATGTCTATTTTTAGACATATGGATCATGGTCTATGAGTTGCAGGATGCTATTTGTGGATTATTGGTCATGTTGGTAAAAATAAATGGACTTCTATTTTTAGACATATGGGCGGATTCTATTTTTAGACTGCTAGGCTAAAAATAGAACAGTCGAATATTATTAGCTCATAATAATATTTGGACTATAAACATTATCTTATCCTCTTGGAGCACTTTAGTTTGAGCTATAGATGTGACACATGCAGCTATCAGAAGGAAATACAATTTTCTTGTGAGTCAGTTGAGCTATTGCATGGTGGACTTCAGTTAGAACTCAAGTGGTTGAGTTTTGGTGGAGTTGATTGAGGAGTTGATGGAGTTGTGTTCAGTTTGACTTGGTTAAACTAGTTCTATTTAGTCTAATTGTAGAATACACTAGTGATGAGTGATGTGAATTAATTTTTAATTAATTCACTAATTATTAACTCATAAAGCAACTAAAGAATACATCAGTTAACTCAGTGCATGGACAATTCAGTGGAGACAGGTGTTAGAGGTTGAGATTGCTATCAGTTGTGACTATAGTTGTGCATGAGATCTTGCATAATCAATGGATTGAGTATTGCCAATGAGGATTGCATGGTTCAGCCAAGGAAATATGAGTTTGGATCAGCCATACTCATTATTCTCATGCAGGATTGCACAGTGGAGGCAGGCAAGCAGCATAGGAGATTTGAACTTGTGATTGATTCAGATTTGAGCTAGTTTTGTGTGTAACAGGTGGAGATAGTACTGAGTACTTGTGAGGAGTATTGTACTATGTATTGTTACATGTTCTCAATCATTATAATATACAGATAGTGTGGGGTTTTCAGCTGTATGCTTTCCCCGAGTTACATACTGTGTTAATGTGCGCATGCGATTGATGTTTCATTGTTTTTAATGCTACTAAATTGATGATCAACGTAGAGGAGGTTATGTATTATGCATGTATTCCGCGATAGTGTATAATCGGGATAATCTCTGTGAATAAGTGTCATATTATTCAAAATTTCTACAGTTGGGACTCTTACTAGGGAGATCTCCTGACATGTTGGCAGGTCCAACATCGTCAATAGGCTCCAAGCAAGTTGTTTGGAAAACTTCCTTGAATTGAGGCTACTTGGAGTTCTAGTTGTAATACCCTTGAATAGTCATAGATAAGTTGAACGCCATGAACTTACTCTGGAACATTTTCTTAATATAGAGTCTAAAAGTCAATCTTAGGGAGAAGTGTTAATAGATATAGTTGTCTCCTTTCACTTTGTTGCATCAAACAACAATTTTGTGATGTTGTGTTTGGTGTCCTAGTATCTAAGTCATGAACCCCAATTTTTGGCATGAAACAACAAATTTCTGATAATATTTGGTCAATAATATTCTATGCCTTCACAAGATTATATATTCACAAATCACTTTATTGAACGTTGATTCCAACTAGCATTACAAATAGGGAGGTAATTTGTTGACAATTATAAATAGGGAGGCATCTTTTGTATATTATTGTCAATTTAGATGATAAATTTTTTCCCTATGGTAGGCACAATGTTAACTACATAGTAAACATTCTAGGTTGGTATATGCAGATGCATCAATATTCTGAGGGTGACCTTGATGGGAACCCTCCTCTGCTTGTTTGGGGGACTAACATTAATGTTCACGATGTTAATCAAGTAGTTCATGCAGATTTTAGAGTATGTCATATTTGTTTGTTATCTTATTTTTAATAGTTCTCCACTTATTAACATGTTTTACGTGTAGTGTATTCTTTGGTTGGATACCTTATATTTTGTGTTGACAACAGTTAGTTTGAAGACCCCTGCAAATAATGGAAATAGAAGGTGATTCTTTGAACGTTGATGCAATGAACATCTTGGATTATGATGACAACCTTTTTGGGAAGATGGTTAAATACCCCCTTGAAGTTCTTGATATTTTTGATATAGTTTTAATGCATGTTGTTATTATCCTTAAATCTTTGTGGGAGAAGCACATATAGGTAGGTAGACTGCAATCCTCTCAAATTTCATGTGTCAAGTATATATCTCATTTTCAATTTATGGTTTCATTTGCATGGTGCTTTCAAATTGATCACCCCATAAAAATGTATAAAACATTTATGTTTATTTACATAATTTCTTTTGTATTCAAAAAAGAATATTCAATCTTAAAGATGCAATTAACATGCAAGATTTGAATCCCTCAGGTAGGATTTGGTGATCAATGCATTTTTTTTTCTTCTATGCTATCTAATCTCTTTAGACATTTTGTTCAATGCCCCTTTTTGGTAGAAACTAATCCTAACCTATGTTGCCCTTGAAATATAGATATTGAGAAAATGGTTTCAGTGAGAGGGATGATTATATGATGCAAATCAATAATTCCATAAATCAAAGAGGCATTTTTAGGAGCCTTGTTTTTGGCTATGCTCCACCACTAGTGCCCATTAATAGAGGTATCCATTTGCTTGACACAAACTATAACTTTGTTTCGTAGTTATAGATTTTGACTGTAGCCTGCATTTCTTCATTATTATATAGTTTCTTGCTTAGAATAGAGTTTATACTAAAGGGAAAATAATTTGATTTTAGTGTGATGCATCAATGTTCATGATTTATTCATGCCATTGGAAATAGTTCTCAACCTCTCTTAGTGAATACTGCTTGTTGTATATGAAAATGGTTATGTCTCAAAAGAGGTTCAAAAATGTATTTGGAAACCCATTTTTTACTCATAAAATGGCTATCAGGTTGAAATGACAAACCTACTTGATGTGGAAGGCCAGAATGTGCTGTTATGAACTCCATGACTTTGGTTCATAATAGATCTAGGCAATTGTTAATATAGTTAAGTTAAATAGTAATCTAGTTATTGAATACAACATTCTCCTTTTATTTTATTTTGGGGTCATGTTTGCTGACAAGTAGATCATAAGGCTGCAGGAAACCCCCAATTCCATTCGAGAGGGGGAAACCCCACATAAAATCATCTTGTTAATGCATGAAAATCAAGTGGGTGCTACCAAACTTGGTGATAGAGTTGAGGTAGAGAGTGATTTCCAGAAATTATTTTCTGTAGAAAAAATATTGTTGTGAAAGGTGTTTTGATCATGACTTGTGAATATTTTTCAAGTAACTAGAATATTTAGGGCCATGAGTGTTAGAGTAGGACAAAAATAGAGGACAGTAAAATCCCCTTTTAAGGTATAATCATGTCCCAAAGTTGAAGATCCAATGGAGCGTGATGCCACTAGTGATAACTTTTCTTCTTTTCAAGAAGGCAATATTTCAGCTGCTCAGTATGAAGCCAAGGTATAAATTTACTCTTATCTTCAAATTTTCGCTGAACTAATGGATTTATTGAATTCACTAACATGTATTTCCTATTTTTATGTTGATAAGTTGAAATAGATATCATGGAAGATTGTATATATGATTTGTAGGTTGAGAAGTTCAAAGAGCTATCATTGCAGCCTAATATCTACAAGAAGTTAACCAACTCGTTGGCTCCAAGTATCTGAGAGCTGAAAGATGTGAAAAAATGTTTATGTTAGGTAATACTACATGGAACCTTTGTCTCTTTCATTTCTAGTAATTTCTTATACCTGTACTGTGATCCAACCCTTGAAGTGGCTATTGTTGCTTGAAACAACTTTTTGGGGGAAAGCCACTAAATTTAGTCGTAGGTGTCACTTTCCATGGTGGCATCAACATTTTTCTTGTTGGGAACCTAGGTATGAGTAAGTCTCAACTACTTTAGTATGTACATAAGTTGGCTCCTTGAGGTATTTATACAAGTGGTTGAGGAAGCTCTGTAGTTGGTTTGACTATTTATGTGTCAAGGGATTGTGAAACTGGTGAAACTTTATGTTTAACAACTCTGATGTTGCATCATTGAATCTTTTAATAAGAAGTAATGGAACTTTCACATCCATTGGAATTCTGGATTATTGATTAGTTTTCATATTTAATAGGCATTGGAAAGTGGAGCACTAGTATTGAGTGAGAGAGGAATTTGTTGCACAGATGAGTTTGACAAGATGTTAGAAAATGCTTCAAGCATGCTACATGAGGTGGGATTTCCCTCTTTAAATCAGTTGACTAAATATTTTGCATTCAATGTTTTTCTCTTGATCAAGCTTACACACACTCTATTTTATTTTCTACACATTTTTATCACTTCTCAATGTGTTATGTTATTTGAGGCAGGTGATGGAACAAAAGATCATGTCAATTGACAAGGCTGGGATCATAACATCCCTTAATGCTAGAAAATATATGTTATCTTGTGCCAACCCTAGTGGTTCACGCTACAATTCGAGACTTCCAATCATTGACAATATCCAACTTCCTCCAACATTTCTCTCCAGGTAAAGCTTATTCAGTGTCGTGGACATGGTACGAGTCCTTACGAGGTTTTCTCACTTTTCAAATCCAAAAAATTAAGGGTTTACACCTAAAAGTTTGATTTGATTTACTTGGTTCTTGACAAAGTCGATGAGAAAACTCATTGGTGCCTTGCAAGGAATTTTGTTGCATTGCATTATGAAGAGCCTGAGGTATGGAATTATGTCTATTGCTTGGGATGGCTTCATATGGTACTTGGAGGACATTATTCCAATTTACATGACTGCAATTATATCATTTATCGTTACAGGACCTAAGAGTGGACACATTGGATGTATCAACCCTAACTTTATATATCAGTTATGCAAGACCACACATACATCCCAAGATATCTGATGAGGCTATAAAGGATCTTACCCATGGTTATGTTGAAATTCTCAAGAGGGGAAACTTTCTTAGCAACAGTAGAAAGGTTAGTTTCACATTTGTCCAAAATATTTACTGAAAATATAGTCAAACATAATGGTTGATCTCTTTCTCTCTCTCTACCTCTCTCTCTGTCTCTCTCTTCCACATCATATTTAGACAAAAATAAAATTCTACATGTTGTGCTAATTCAATTTTGGTCCCTTCATAAAATTTGCAGGTTATCACAACAACATCTAGACAAATTGTGATCCTAATACGAATTAGTGAAGCACATGCTCATATTTGATTCTCTTAGTCGGTAAGAATTCAACCTTAGCTACAATAGAAGTTTTTCATATAACTATCTTCCCAAGTAAATCAAAGTGCATATGGGACTGTAAAGTCATATATATATATATATATATATATATATATATATAGATATATATATATATATATATATATATATATATATATATATATATATATATATATATCTTATATGGCCATGAAAATTGCAGTTATACAAATCATGCTAATAGTGGTGGTCTGTACAAGTTGAAAAGTGTGATGTGGCTGAAGCATTCAGACTTCTTAAAGTTTCCCTTCAACAATATGATGTTGATCATGTCACTGGTAAATTCTACAACTTTCTTGATAAAAGGTGGTTAGTTTGCCTAGGTTTACAAGTATTTTATTATATAGTCTTGAAACATGTCAGTGTCACTCGTATGGATGGAACCATGCCTTAGTTTTCTTTATATCGATTTATTCTAGGTCTAAGGTATTTACTATACAACAGTAATTTCATTGAATGCATTGTGTCATGGTGATAGGGACTGTTGACATGGATCTCATTACAACAGGAGTTTATGCCAATGAAAGAATAAGGCGAGCTAATCTAGTTACAACAATCAAGAATCTTATCATGGAAAAGGTATAGGCTGGAGGACCATATACTCGAACATCAGAGGTGACATATTCTTGACTTCTCTAGATAAGCTAGCAATGTTATGATTTTTTTTTGCATTAAAATCCCAACCTATGATATATGGATGAACTTCTAGCTTTTGGAGGAGATGCGCAAGTAGGACCAGTCGAAGTTGATCTTCATGATCTAATGATGCCATCTATGTATTTTCAATTCAATCATGACTACATATACTAATTGACATAATTGATTGTTTGTATGTTTTGGTTGAAATGATTGTCTTTATTGGTTGGCTGCATTGGTATGCTCACATGGTTAATTGGTTTTTCTTTGGGTTTCTTTCAGATTCACAATGCTCTTGGAATCCTCATGACCAAGGGATTTGTAGTTTTTCATGGAGACAATGTCAAGAGAATCTAAGACACAAAGTAGTCTCCCTAGAAAGTAGCAAGGTTTTATTTCACAGACCCATTTCATCTCTTACACTGATGCCTTCTGTGTGATCCTCTTTTGAAGTCAATTAGTAATATTTCTAGCTAGTGTATTTGACACAATTGTATGCCACCCTGAAACTGTTGTCTTGCTTCATGGAAGTGTTGCTTACCAACTCAAACGAGTACCAGAAGGGATGAAAAATTCAAGTTAAGAAAAGGATTCTTGAGAATGGTTGTGCCAAACAAATGTAACATAGAAATATTTATACCTTGTGAAGCCTTGATTTATGAGCTCTAACTATAATATTAAAATTGGTATATCATGAGTCAAAAGGTGTGAAATATTATATTATTCCTTCTTATGTAACCAATTATACAACAATTTTCTCTTTCGATTGATTTTGCAGTCCTTAGTTCCTTGCATTATTCAACTGTCAAGTTAAAATTTTACGAAGTAATTGTTTGATTTTGGGGGCCATAACCGTTAAAGTTGTAAAATGTGTCATTATAATCTAGTATGATATTTCCAATGCATCCATTTATGCCACCAATTTTCTATTGATAATTAAGTTACTAAGATATCCATTTAGGCATGCATTGCTTTCCTCTATTAGTCTGATTTATGAGGATGGTCTCTATTGCTTAAGATAAACGATATTCTAGTTAATTACAAGTGAGTTTGTTAGAGCTTCTTGTATAATTTATTCGTCTCCAACATCAATTTCACTTAAAAAATCAATCAATAACAGTAAGGAGAAAACAAATATAACAAAGCATAATAAGAGATATAGATGTTTAGGTCAAACACTAGGGAAAAACCCCACATGGGAGAAAAACCCAAAACAAGGATTCCTTTCTTAGAGAGATCTTCAACAATACATCAAGACAATGGCTATAATGACCTAAGAGTGCGTCCACAACTGCATAGGTTTCCTTTGTTAGCATCTCGATAATTTTCATTAAGAGATGACCTTTTTCATCCTATGCAGAGGATAATATTACACTAGACAAAGGGCTATGATGGAATAATATGCCTCGATCATGTGACAAAACCTTAGATCTCAGCCACCTTCCCATTGTGCAATGCAACATATTTACTAGACATGGGGAGGAGCGTTGCATTCTACACCTCTCTGTATCATCGAGGAAGACCTCCAGATTCCTCTTGATAGTCCATCCTTTGAGACTACATCTCCAAGACAACCTGAGTCTTAGACCAGTGGTCGGGCCACAACATCCATGTAAATCCAAAGTACTTGGAGGCTAGACAACAATTTTAACAATCAAGCATGGTGAGAGGCTTTCCCTTAAGATGCATCAGAGAACATCACTGATAAGCATTCAAAATTTAGTTTATGGTTGGAACACCTGGGCTATTGATGTTGTATATGATCTCTAGTACATTTCTATGTAACACAGTCCCATATTTGATATCGTTAAGGTGTATAAAATTAATTTGGTTGTTAAATGTGTACATGATCCACATGGTAGGTAGAGGGGTCAAATTCAGAAATAAATGAGGATTCATCAAGTCCGAAACTAGAGAGATTTGGTAGATCTATACATGAAAGTCCAAAAAGGTGGCCTGAAGATTCCCAAAGACTACATGCATGTTATTCTTCTATCCTTTTCTAAGATAAACAACACAGTCAAAATATGACTCTGTAGGTGACTTCTAGTTAACATATACTTTTAGTTTAAGCATGTACAATTGTTAAATTTTATTTCAAGTACGTAAAATATTCTTCTATGATATGTAGCCCAATTGTTGAGATAGTGTACAGATTGAAGTTTACACCTAATGGTAACCAATGATGTAGATATCTGTAAGATTATTTTTTCTAGGTTAATATGATCATGAACATTTACATGTCTTATAGAAAATTACCTCTCTATATGTGGCACATCAAAGTTTATTTACTTATTTTCACAGTTCTAACCTTGTTCAATCTGACCTAGCTTTTGCAACTAATGCTTACAATAATTTGGAACAATGTAGTTTGAGTTGGCTAAGATTCGTGAGTCTTGCCTAAGACTTGCTCTTGAAACTCACCAATTGGCTAAGATTCGTGAGTCTTGCCTAAGACTTGCTCTTGAAACTCGCCAGTTGGCTAAGATTCGTGAGTCTTTCCTAAGACTTGCTCTTGACACTTGCCATTGGATAGAGTCTTTGTTGAGTCTTTCCCAAGTTATCAAGTCTTGCTGAGTCCCAGGCTAGACGAGTCTTTGTTGAGTATGAGTTTGTGAGAACATTGATTTGGAAACCATTGATGCTTGTGCATTTTTTTAGAAAACTCATTGGGAATTTTGTCTAGCTAGCTTCTTTCATTACAATGGACTTCATCATTTTTTTTAAATAGTAGTTTTGATTATTGTTATTTGGATTGTTGAACATCTTTATCTTTCTGTGTGATTCTCATTCACATTTACTTAGTTTTTTCATTGATGCTTGGTGTTGTATATTATTTTTTAAACTATAGATTCTTTTAATTGACTTTCTCCCCTAAATGTGTCTAGTTCCTTGAATGGAAAATCACAAAGTTCCATGTATCCAACCTACAAAAATAAATGTCCTATTCTCATACTATTCTGAACTGCATGTGTGGCTAGGCTGCTGCAACAGGGGGGTTCATATTGTGTCAAAGTCTTTCAGGTACTATTTCCTTTGTATGTGGTCCCAACCTCTATAATCATGCTCTTGGATAGTCAAATCTTGTTTGGTGGCCCCACATGCCCTATCATCACCATCATATTGTGACCTCATGTGGGATGTTGTATGTTATGCATGTAGGATTGATTTTGGCTTGTAGGTTTCATATCTTTCTACATTACCACTGACTATTATTTCTTATTACTAGAAGGCCCATCAATTGGAAAGTGCAAATGATTTTCTTGAACTTGGATATGGACAAAATCCTGCTACAAGCTATAATGATTACGATTTAAATGTTTCTCCATCAAGGATTAGACTTGGAAGGCCTCTCTCTCCCTTGTCAAGGATGGGAGTTGGAAAACCTTCCCCTCTACTCTCCAGGTTAAGAGGTGGACGAGTTTCCTATCCACCAAGAGTTGGAATTGGAAGGGATCCTTCTCTATCAAGTGTTTGAGGCAAGAGTTGTCCTCTAGCATCATCAAGAATTGTATTTGGAAGGAATCCTTATCCATCAAGGATTTTTGGAAGGCTGAATGATAGGAAAGCAGAGCATGATAATGGGTGGGAAAGGCCTTGGGGTGGAAATGTGATGGAGATTTCTTCAGGAAGCTTGACACTACTAATATGAGTGTAGCATATGGTTCAAGTAAAGGCTATGATTGGAGGCATCGACCAATACATGGTAATCTAATTGATGCCTATGGAAATTACAGGGGCCAGATATCTTCACGTGGACTACTTTCACATGTACAACTACCTCAGGAAATTGATATAATAAGAAATAGAATGGTGTCTAGAAACTAGTGAAATTTAGAGGAATAAGAATACTTTGAGAGGATATGAGCCCAAGATTGGATAATCATGGTAGAGGACATGATAACTCAAGGAAATATAATTATTTTCCTGGTGACCTAAAGAAGTCGTCAGGCTTAGAGCGAGAGAAAATAACGGGTCTGGAACCTACTCTTCCTGACAGGGATTGGAAGATGCATGGACCCTTGTCTCATATGAATAGACCTATGATGAGTGAGGAGAGACGACCTACTAGAAGGGTAGGATTCCTTTCTCCCTGTTGTCTTTTTTGATCTAATTATTTTGATGAAAATATATTCCCTGTTTCCTTTTTTCCTTGGGTTTTTAGTGATTTCCTTAGCATGTAAAGATAAAGGATGTATAACATAATTATATTTTTCTTAATGTAGGATTTTGAAGAGAACTAACCATTTTATCTTCTACAATAAGGTATTGTGTCTTAAAATATCATAGATATTTCTACTCAGACATCGTCTTTTCCACAAAGTAGTCAAGGTGCATTAGGACATTGACCTGTAATGGGTCGACCTCCTCACCTAACACATCAAAATGATAGCCCAACTTCACAATCAAGGCTGAGAACACTTCAAATTTCTATTCCTGGCCACAACAATTCAAGTTTTGGCTTTTCATCTTCATTCAATTTAACTCATTCTACTGGTCACCCTGTGACTTAAGTGAATGACTCTAGTTCATCAGGTACAAAAATGCCATTAGGAATGGTACCAAAATATCAGGCCAAAGTGGGTTATTCCCTTGGCTTCCATCCCCCAAGCTTTGAATTCCTGTCACCCATGACACCATCATCGAGCAACATTCCTTTCTCACAAAGGAAACAATCACAAAGACTCACTTCTGTGTCTCCTATCACACAATCTGTACAACCTTCTATGCAAACTCTACTACCTCCACCTCCATCTGCACCACCCCTTCAACATCAACAATTTCAATGACTAAACCATCAACATCAAACTAATTTCATGAAGCCTGGACAAACACAAGTTCAACTTCCTTCTCTCGATTCCCAAGGTCATTATTCATAGTCCTTTCAATAGTCTCCACTTCAATCACAACCTGTTCAATAAATTCCTCAACAACTACCACAGTTACAACAATTAGAATCTGTGGGAGCTTCATTTGTAAATTCCGAAGAGAATGAATAGGTAAACAGTTTTAAAGGACATCTAATTTTTCTTTTCATTTCCTTTTCTCTATTTACTGCTTTTGATGTTTATTATAACATGTATTCAAAGTATATAAACAATAGCATGAAATATTGTTATAAATATATTCTAGGGAACATGATCACATTAATTCTTCCCTTGAAATTAAAATTATGTTCTTGAACTATTGCTAGCCTTAGTATCCTCTATCCAAAATGCTTTGGGTTGTTGTTCTATGTCTTCCTATGCATTATCTTGGATCAACAAGGCTTGGTTTTGGTTTTGTGCTCTGAGATGATATTTTAACTATTCTAGCCCTATACATTTTAGTCACTTGTTGCATTTTCAAATAGTGTATTGATTTTTCTTTTATCATTCCTTGATTTTTAAGCTTGGATCATGAAGTCTTGACACTAACAGGTATTCTATGATATTTTTCTTGTAAATTTTAATAATGTCCAACAATACCATATTTATGCTTTTCTTTTTCTCATTTTCTTGTAAGAGTGCTTGGATCATGAAGAAACTAGCCGTTCATGGGAATGAATATGTTTATGGTGGTGAAGATTTCCGGTTTGGAATATTGTCTTTTGTGAACTATTTTGACTTTTAAAAATATATTTATGCTTAATTCATTGCTTTCTTTCAGTGTATTATGCCTTCAAATGTACTTAACATTACATAAGATGTCTAACAACATATAATGTCATTGGTAAATGTCATCATTAACATGGAGGATTCAAGGTGGGATTTATTTATTTTTGGAATTATTCAACAATAGATCCTTGTGCATAGTCTCATGTCTTTAAGCTCCATTCTTCTTGAATCTTACATGGAATTACATGGAATATTTTATTTGTGGTTTTGATGATTAATACCATAGCCATTTTTTAAAATTGTCGATTAACTATCAAAGCTTGGAGAATAGTTCTCGAGGATCCAACCATGCATGAGGTAAGGGAAACCATAGACTGGAGTACTCTCTTACGGGCCTGGCATTATAGTTGACTAGTTTTAGTCAAAGGAAAACCTAAGAAGCTAGAAATAAACTGATTTTTGATGACATGGAACCACCTCACATAATCATAGCCCAAGCAGGTTCCCTTCTAAGTGAGTTGTTAAAATCTAATTTTAAAAGGAATATATAGGTCTATATTCTCTAAATACTTAAAATCCATGATTGGCTCCAAGGCCCCAGGGCTTGGGGTATTCCATGTCCCTCTAGAGAAAGTTGTTAAAATCCAATTTTTAATGGGGAAAGACAAGTCTGTGGAATCTGAAGCTTGCAAATGTGAGATTGGCTCCAAAGCCCCAAAACTTTGTATCTCCCATGTCCCTCCTAGAAGTCATTGTATCCATACCCTTCAGGAACTATTTTTTGATGGAATGTCCAAGGGGAACATAGGACCTGCAGGTGGAAGGGGCACCAATTGCAACATATCTAGAAATTCCATCTATAATTTGTCTTGAGGATGATTTTTATGAAACCAACTCACAAAATAGAAGAAGAGATAGATCAACAACTCCAAAATAAGCCTCTTCGAGGGGGTAACCTCCTTTACATTACACAAATGAACAATTCTTGCATGATACAAATGAAAATACCTCCTTTCTATATACATGAGTCTAAGGGGTCCCAATATAATCAGATCTCACATAACAATAATATTGTAAGGGCACAACAATAACAATACTGGGCTTCTATGGGGCACCCTAATAACAATATGGGGACTACATGGGAACAAAAATACAATAAGGGGGTTGCACTAATAACAATAAGGGGCTACACTAGTAGTATAGGGACCTAACATGCTCCTCTCCTCCGAAAAAGTGTTGTCCTCAACGATTGAGTAGTTTTGGATGCTTCTATCTAAAAGTATCATCCTCCCATGTGGAGTCTTCAACAGGTAAGTTCTTCCACTTGATGAGATACTCTGAAATTGATCAATTTCGTAGCTGTCATGTTCTTGATTCTGTGACTGATTCAGGTTATAATATGATTTTTCCTTCCTCGTCAAGTTCCGAAAATATTGTTTGAACTGGGATCTTGTCACCTATAACCTTCTTTAAGCATGAAACATGGAAAACTGCGGGCACTCAGGAAGATACAGGAAGCTCCAATCTGTATGCCATAGTACCAACCTTTTGTAGCACCTTGTAAGGACCATAGTACTTTGGTGATAATTTATTATCCTTTTGAGTTTTCTTGAGGGACATTTGTTTGTATGGTTGTAGCCATAAAAATAGCCAGTCACCTACATCAAGACTTCTTTTGTTGCAATGTTGATCTACATGTTGTTTCGTTCGATTATGTGTCAACATGAGGTTATCCTTTAAGAGTTGGAGAACTTGTTGTTGATGCTCGATGTGATCCTCCACTGCTTGAACCTTAGAATTTTCTCTTAAATATGTTGTGATAGATGGTGGATGATATCCATAATGTGCCAATGCATTACAAGATATGGCTGATTCATTTCTTCTTTCTCTGCGGTTGGTTCTTGGTGTCTATACTCTTCTTTTGACGTTTCTTGTTCTTTTTTTCCTCCTCTTCCCAATCTATGTAAATTAATTTATTCTCAGCACACTTATGATCTTTAGTGTATTTTCTATCACAACTATAACAAATCCTTTTTGCTCTTTTTTCCTCCAATTGTTGTGGTGTAAAACTTGTAGGTTGTGGAATACGAAGAGAAGAAACACTTCCATTTTTATAGTGATGGTCAGTAGACTTCCTTGTTGACATAATTTTGCTTTCAACTTTTCTTCCCACCCTGAATGCCTTCTCCAATGAATCAGGTTCCCAAAGGCGAACCTCATGTTGGATGTTATATTTTAAAGTCCCTATGAAGACATCAATCCTGTGCTCCACTGGAATATTGGTTACCCTAATATTCAATTTTTGGAAGTCTTCAATGTGCTTCGCCAATGAACCCTTTTGTTTGAGATTGATCAATTAGCTAAAAAATGTGTTTCTCTTTATATCCTCATAATGTGCTATCATTTCCTCATGAAAATTGACCAGGTGACAAGTGGTTTATGAGAACAAAGACCTCTATACCATACAAACTAATTCAGTTCTAAATATAAATATGCAATACATACCTTTTGTGAGGGTTGCACATCATGTAAATCAAAATATTGCTCCATCTGTAGTATCCCAGTTACTGGATCCTTGCCATCAAACTTACTCAAATCTATCTTTGTAATGTGGTGGTTCTTAAACCCCACATTAGAGTCTATAAAATCATAATTGATATTCCTTTTGTCTTCATCATGATTTTCATGGATTGCACTATCACCACGAGGGCGCCTTTCTTCTAGCAACTTTCCCAAACCTTCCTTCAACCCTTCTATCTTGAAATTCATTATTTCTTCCATGTATTCTTTTAAACCATCATTCAAAAATTCGATGTCCCTTTTTATAACATCTATCTTAACATTCATCATAGCTTCCAATTCATTTTTTGTTACTTTTTGTGAGAGAAAAATTTGTTGCACTTGGTCTTGTAATTTTGATATGTCATGTTGCATGTCTTCCTCTTCTTCATGCGTCATGGGAGAGATTGCGGGTTTCTTAATATGTGTTTCAATTTTATTTCTTCAGGGAATCAATTAATGATAATTATTCTTCACTATTCCCTTTGAATCACTTCAAACTAATTTTTTGAACAAAACCAATGCAATTTTTAAAAAAAGGCTACACACCTTTTTTTCGCTTTGTAGGAGCTCGATATTAATTTTTTTTTGTCTCTATAATTTTTGCTCTCCAAGGTATGAAATTTATTCTTGTGGTAGCCCTTTGAGTCCTCTTTCCAAACCCACAAGTATGATTGAGATTGGATTCTCCAAGAAAGCATTATGCCCAATATCTCACAATGACCTGATTATAGATTGGTTCGGTAGAGTGAACTTGTATGAAGTTCCACGTGTTACTGTTTTGACCTTCAGCCCTAAAAATGATACTCAATAAGCTAAAGTCCATCCTATTTCTGTCTCTTTGTACGAAATTTTAATCAAATGTTCACAGAGAAAGTTATGAGGAGTTTCCTCAGGTACCTTGTTTGAGATGGAATTCAGGAGCCTACAAAAACCCTAACTTCCTCAACTCATATCTCCGAAAATATAGTCAGAAAAGCTCTGAAATTCAGACACTAAGTTCATCAATATTTCCTCTCAAATAGGTTTTAATTTTAGCTTCTGAATATTCATATAAAATATGTTATTGCGAAAATGCCACAATGACCTGTTTGAAGCGTCGAAACCCTAGAATACAAAGTGTCGATACCAAATGTTATGCAATCTACTCACAAAATAGAAGAAGAGATAGATCAAAAACTTCAAACTAATCCTATTCAAGGGGGAAACCTCGTTTACATTACACAAATGAACAATTATTGCATGATACAAATGACAAGAACTGCTTTCAATATATAGGAGTCTAAGGGGTCCCAATATAATTATAGCCTACATAACAATAATATTGTAAGCGCACAAAAATAACAATATTGGGATTCTATGGGGCACCATAATAACAATATGATGACTACATGGGCACAACAATAAAATAAGGGTGTTGCACTAATAACAATAAGGGGCTACACTAGTAGTATAGGGACCTAACAATGATAGAGGAAAACAAAAAAAATTGTTGAACCTGCTACAATCTTTTAGGGAATTTCCTTTTCCAAAAGATTAACAAAAAGTAGATTAATTATGTGTGAGATTCTCTACTAATTGTCTCCACCCTTTAAAGTGTCTCAGTAAGAAAACTCTGTGTGTAGACAATGAGAATTATGCTGATTTTATAATCCTTTGAGGGTTTAGCATGATGCAAGTTTAGAAAAAACAAAATTGGGAGGCTTATTTACCAACGAATGAAGGAATTCTATCTGGGTAAAGGATTTATAAGGACTAAATGGTGGTAGAGGCAGAAATTTATCCTTCCACTTCCATGAATTCATTGGGCAATATTAATAGATGGAAGAGACATAGTGGGTGTTTAGACCCCTTACTAGGAACATTAGAGGGAGCACACAACCCTATGAGGATAAAAAGGAAAATTTCCCATGATTACATCATGCCATGACCATGTTAAGACATGGGAAAACTAAATAAGAGACATCCATAACCAATTCTAGTCTCCCTATTGTTCCATCCATTAAGGTCCATTAGATGACTTGCCTAGATTGTGATCAACATTTCCCTCAAATCCACTTAGCAATACCTAAGTCTTCCTAGATGGAGGTCCAACACCATTTTGATGGCAGAAGGTTTCTTAGAGAACTTGTCCCCATGGATTTAGATTGTGAGGGTAACTATCCATTAAAGAGTGCACACTAAAGGGTTGATGGAAAAATTTATATATAAATCACCACCTTATCCCTCCTCGAGCATTATTCTCGCTGAATATTCCTTTGCTTGGGGCTTGTATATATTATTCTATTGGAGGAACCAATGGTTATGAACAATTAACTAACATGCTTAGTTGGACAATGTGAAAAGGGAAGATAGAGGCCCTTTGGTATATAATCTTCAGTATATTGTTTCATTAAGTGGGAAAAATACAAAAGACTATGTCCATCACACAAAATCCTTTCAGTTGTGTTACAGTTATCAACTGAAAACAACCATCAGGCAGTGGCCTTTAGACAGATAAACTCAAAAATATGGATGGGGCAGAGGATCATGTGTGGTGGTTGGATCAACATTTCCCTCCTATTCCTTCCCCACATGTTATTCTCATTGAAGATTACTCTCTCTGAGGTCATATTTATTATTCAATTGTAAGAACCAGTCCCTGAAATAAGTAACCTACTTGCCCATCCAAATCCACTGATAAAAAAAAGTAGTGGAAATTAAACATAGACTCTTTATAGTGAAAGGTGAACATTATTTCCTTAAGGGAAACGTAGAGCATACTTCAACCATCACCCAAGTTTCTTCCAATGGTATTAAGGTTTTCACATCAGGTGGAAGTCTTTTGCCAGATAAAATTGGGGCCAGGTGGGTTGGGGGATGATGTGTAGTAGTAGCTGGAACAATGTCTATGTGAAGTCACCCACCATATCCTATGCTTTGAACATTTCCTAGATAAGAGGATAAGTGAATAACAATATCGTGTCTTCTTAATTTCAAACACATTTTTTGCAAGGGATGAGTCTATTGTAACTAAAACCCGTATGAGCATCAACTTTGATTAACAATCTTCCCATGGAAGTAGCATTGTGAGACCACACTAGGAGATGAATAAGGTAATGGACTTGGAACACCACATCAATAGGTGAAAAAATAAGTAGACTTATAAATGTACAGGACTAATGGGAATACTTGGATGCTCTTTGTTATCATATGTGTTAAGTTTTGACGCATTTGGAGTTCTTCAGGTACATAGGAATGTTGGTGGCCTAAAGTTCTAATTAAGATATTGTTCAGTCATATATTTTTGCATTGTATATAACAGCTTCTTGAAAATAAAAGAAGTCCTTTTTTAAACTCTGTGTGTGTGCGTGTGATCATAGGTTTAAACAAGATGTGATAGGAAGGATGGAGGAGAAAGAGGCAAAATCCCTTGCAACAAATAGACTGTGGAGGATGGTCAAACTAAAAGGGCTTGAGAAGTAAGTAATTCATACCAAATATATCATTTCTCTTTCCATAGAAGATTAGATAAAATTTCCAACCAAACCTACGTAATGCTTCTATCATTTGGAGAGCACTAGTCTTGGCATTCCCCATTGTAGAGAATTGGTTATGTTGGAAAGTTGGAAATGGGAGAAGTATTTGATTTGAGTATAGAGCCTTGGGTGGGATGTAATGGCCAACACAAATTGTCAGAATATTTGATTTAGTATTTGAGGCAAGTTGCAACAAGATATTATAATCTTAGCAGATGTAGCTACTAACAGTTCTAGGTCACAATTAATTATGGAAACAATGTGGGAATAATGAGGGATTTCTGGATTTAGATGGACATAAAGCTGAGCAATGGAATCTCTTCATTCAATAATTTTAGAGTATTTTTATGAGGTTGAGTATGAAAAAATATACATTGATATGGTCCAAAATTCCTGCTAATGGAGACTACACAACCAACACTAGATATTCAACAAGTTTTTTAGAATAGCAAGGAGAAGCTTGTTGGTGGTGGAAGGCACCATTGAATCTGCATGGCACATTTTGATGGATTTATCCTTCATTAAAGAAGTATGGGAAAACAATTGTTAGCTTATTTGGAAGTAAGTGGAAATGGGAAGAATCATCTCTGCTTACTTCAGTGTGTATGAATCATTAAGAATGTCAATCTCTTTGAAGGGAAGTCTTTCTCACCGCTAGAAATTTGTCATAAAATTAAATATGTTGATGATGTTAAGTCATCTCCAAATCCCAAACTTGTGAGAAAAATTAGGTCATTAGAGATAATCAGGTTTCTTTGATGGTGCTAGCTAATGGATATCTTTGGAGGTGTAGTGCTAGAGCTTCCTCGTTTCTTTCAAGTTCATATAATATTTTTTTTAAACTAGGCCTTGGGAGAGGTTATAATAATTGGGCAAAGTTGAAAGCTATGGTATCTTTGACTAGGATTGCAGTGGAAAAGGGTATAGTACTGTCTCTAGGTAGTGTCCCTTAGATAATTTTCAACATGGCTGTTATGAGAGATCAAATATTTGTCTTCCTTTAATAAAGAGGCTATATAATTTTGGCCATAGGGGGAGAAATTTACTGACCCATAATTTTTGGAAGTTGATATTATTCTTGAGAGCTCAAAAAATTGATAGCTTGGAAATTGTGCTATAAATTTCCTCATCATGTTTTACTTTGTAAAGAGAGAGGCCTTTTGCATTAGGGTTTCTTTAGGGATGGATTGAAGATTTTAACTTCCGAGACTTCTAAAAGTTTCCTCACAAAGCAATCATTATTATGTAGAGGATGAGCTCCATGTGATGAGACCTCATTATGAGGGTTAGGATCACCAATGCTTTCATGTTCAAAGCTTGAATCTGTTAGAGATGCTGATGGTGATGACCAAAAAGTCTTTGTTTGGCACTTGATCATTGGTGTGGAAATCATAGCCACAAGTCGGACCTTTCCCTCTTTTCATATAAATATTTTTAGTTTATTGATTCACATTCTTTCTTTTTTCCAAGTAAGATATCACATGAAAACCACCGGGTACTTCCTTACATTTAATAAATGGTATCCAACATAAAAATATTAGTGCTAATTAGGGTGCTTGATCTAGTGGGAATATTAAGGCAAAAAACAAAGATAACCAGCCTAAGGAATTGATCCCAATATTTATTACATGAAGCTCAAAGAATTCAACCCTTAGAGCAATGCACTGGGTTATTAATTCTTATTTTTTACTAAGAAAACAGAGTTAAAAAATTCTTGAATATTTATCAAGAGTGTAAGAAGGAACTATGGAAAGTGTAGGTGAAGATTAAAGTCCTTTTTTGAAGTGAATTATTTTGTGTTACAATGCTAAGTGGGCCTCATATTTCCAAGGGTAGATGCATTCCGATGATTGAAAATTGCACCTTGAATAACTTAGTAATGGATAAATTTCCTTTTTTCATATATTCTGAAATGTCTCCTACATTTTGATATTCATCATAGTTTTGATTCATCCATATGCAGTGGCATGACTCAAAATTTTCCAGTCTATGATTTTGATGAAAGCCTCCTCAAAGAAATTTAAGCTCTTAATCTCAAACTTTAATGAAGTTATGGGGAACTAGATTTTCCTAGAAAGGAGGGGCCAAGGTGGAATATATGATTTATGAATAGTTGTAATCATGTTTTCTACATTAGGAAAGATTGATAAAAAACAAAGAGCTTCTATATAATTTATTTGAATAAAATATCCTACAAAATTATTGAAGCACTTGTGTCTCATAGGGTCATTATTTACTTGTGTGAATATTAATTGTTCTTTTTCAGGATAGTACTAGCTATCAGATGTCATTTGTTCTTGAGATTGAAGCACGATTCAAAAATAAATGTGACAAGGTTTCTGATGCCTTTCAGATGCATGAAATTGGTAACAAAGCTATTTTTAAAGAATTGGATATAGAAGGAATAGTTTTCAGTTTATTTATGAACCATGATATCATCAATTTTCTTCCTAGTCTTATTAATTACAATCACATTCCATACCTCAAATGTGATAGGATCCAATTCTCCTTAGAGCTTGTGCCTTCCATAAAGGTCAATTTCATTGGAAGTGTGCTATAATTTTATAATATGCTTGTTGTGAGCTCAACATGTCACTTATGGAAATTGACACTAACTGGGAAGGTTAAAAATCATTCCTCACAACCACCAGAGATAAACCCAATTGAAAAATTTCTTTGTGGAGGTTATAATTAATATCATGATGACCACACTTTTTTTTTGTAGCAAATTCATTCTACTCTTTGAATAATTTAAAGCACATTATTTTAACAAGGCTAGGAGGTAGGCATGGATAACCAGGAAAGGAAGGTTTGGGATTGTCTGAGCCATTTCGATTCTCATATTTCTATTTCACTTCTTTACACAAAATTATATATTCAAATAAGAACTCAATTCAAATCAAACTAAAATAGAGAAGCCTGATTATGAAGACGTTTCTCTGTCCACTACCTTGCAATGACATTTTTTTTTTTAATTATACTTGAATTTCATTGATAATAACTTGTATTTATATATTGATTTTAACACCAAATTGAAATCACGGTAAAGATAAAAATACCCTATTAAGTATGACCTAAAGATGGTTCAAAGAATCTTAGCTTTAGCCCATGCACGCGACAGAGCAATTTATGAGGTGTGAAGTTTTATTAGAGGAACTATTTGTTTGTTTGTTTTGGTTAGAAAAAGGGTTTTCTCTTTGTTTTATGCAACTTTCAATTTATCATTTGTAGCATGTTGAGAAATGTAAAAGAATAATGTGTGACATTCATATTGCAGAAATTGATGTTGAATGAAAGGATATAGAGTTTAACCAAGCTATATTTTGCTTTGGTGAAGGCAGAAGAACATTTTAAAAAACTGCCTACGAATACACCATAAAAAGTTTGAACACAAGTAATATATGGATTTTTATTTTGCAGATATGTTATTTTTTCTACCCAAGATATCACAAAAAGAAAAATATTGATATTGTATGAATTGTTTGAGGTCCTCATTAAGGATGATTTTTCTGATGTCCTATTTGATTGATACCTTCTCATGACATGAGGGATTTAAATATGAATTAATATGTTCTTAAAACAAATATGGTTCAAATTTTATAGATATAAAAGATAAAAACAATGTAAATTCCTTTGTTTGATTGTTACTTGACCCTGGTGTAGGCAGGTTGCAAGAAATGGGATTGGAAAAAGGATGGGGAGACAATGCAGAGCATGTCTTGGATATGATTCATTTGTTGTTGGAGGTCCTTCTAGAACTTGAGCCATCAACTTTGGAAAAGTTCCTAGTATGGATTCCTATGGTTTTTAATGTTGTGATTCTTTCACCTCATGGTTATTATGGGCAAGAAAATGTTTTAGGAATGCTAGACAAGACACTATTGGATAGGTAAACAAATTATAATTTCAATGCTAATTCAATGATATCCTGTCTTTATTGTTTGATTTTGATTTGTCTTTTAAATATGAAATTGAAAGTACTTGGTATCATGTCTATTTAAAAAAAATCCAAAGCTCGAAGATGAGTTTAGTATTACACAATATTAATTGAAATCCTTTTAGTTGTTTTGTGTTAAAATATTTTCATGACTATTAAAAAAAGTTTACTTTCATGTTGTTATTTGAGCACATGTTGTCTATATACTTGACCAAGTTCATGCGTTAGAGAATGAAATGTTGTTGCAAATAAAATGACAAGCGTTAAACATCACACCTCAGTTTATTTGTTTTAACAAGGTATCTACAACCTGAATTTTTTAACATGTAACTTATTCGACATGATTGTGCCTAAGCTTTCTCTGAAGGTTGAATATAACTAAGTTACTAAGGTGTTATTCTATGGTGAATAACACTATCCCACATAATGGCCACTGTCATATGGCCACATAATGGCCACTATCCCAAACTGAAGAAAACATGTTTGAGTTTCATGCTTTTATGGGGGAAAATGGCATTGATATTGCTAATGTTGAGGTATATGTCGTATAAATATTTTATAGTCTACTTTAGTTTATATTCAGGTATTCATCGTATTTCATGTCTTATGCTTTGCATTGTATCTTCTTTCATTTTCAGGAGAGGAACTCAATATTGATGGTAAGAAGCAGAAATTGAAGAAACAATAATACTGGAACGACAAATGCAAAATGAGAGAGAGAAGAGAATCGGTCTAGTGATACCATTAAAACCAATATCTTGCATAATATATGCATATAAAGACTGATGGTCAAGTCTTCAGAGTTTGTGAATTCATTTGCAACGCCTCAGAAACAAAGTGATAATGTTTTGAAATGATGAAACAATATTTCATGTGTAAATTGTAGTCCAACCAATATTAGGTTGGAAACTCAGATTGTAATACTTGACATTTTATATGATAAAATTTGTGATTGAAATTATTTTTATTTACACTTTATATTATTTAGTCTTGTAATTAACATATGTAACTTTGCGTTATCATATTAGATGAACATGCAAATTGTATGGCATTTTTTTTAAAATTTAGTCGCGAAATCATACTAATTAATTTATGTTGATTAATAATGAACACATAAAATCAATCTAAAACTACTAAATTAGTAGTTTATATTGATTAATGGTGAACACAAATAAAATGAATATATGACTAAATTACTCATTTATAATGATTATGAATGAAATTAAATGAAATGAATAGAAACTACTAAATTAGTCATGTATACAATGAATATGAAACTACCAAAAATAAATAAATGACTACTGCAAATGATAAATTTGTGATTACAAATGATGACTAAATTTTGCATATATATGACTATTAGTAGCTAATTTATAGTATCTTATAACACAACTAAAATTTAGACATATTTATTTGGTCATTAATTGGTTTCAAAAGATGACTAAAATTTGCATATATATGACTATTAGTATCTAATTTACAGTGTCTTATAACATGACCAACATTTTGGTCATATTTCTTTGGTCATTAAATATTTTTATCGGGTAATCATATATTAAATTAAGAAAAGTCTTTCGGTAGAAATCACATAAGAGAATTTTTGGCCGACGCATTTCTCTTATGTGATTTCTATCGAAAGACTTTTATTAATTCATTATGGATCACAAAAGCCTGAATTAAGAAAATAATCATATCATAGTATATTTTGTGGTATATTTGGTCATTAATTGCGACAATTAATGACTATTAAATCAATGACTAAATTAAGACCAAGTTTATGACTAAATATACTACTAGATGATAAAATTGAAACATCCAATTAATGACTAAGCTAAAAATGACTAAAATTTGGTCATGTTATAAGATACTGTAAATAGTCTATTGTTGGTCACCGACTGAAAAATGGTGTTTATAAGCAAATTTTAGTCATTTGTTTAGTAATTAATTAGCCATTTTGTACTAGTGTATAGCTTTCCCAAAATACACACTAGGAGAGAACGGAGGAACACAAAGAGAATAGACAAAGAATTCATAATTGATCCTCAGATTGCTGGATTTCAGATCAAGGACACTATGTTAGATCTTGGCTCCAATGTCAACGTCCTATCAAGGAAAACATAGGAAGCACTGGGGAAACCTTAGTTGACATTCTCACCAATCTAGTTGCAGATGGCGAATCAATATTGTATACTTCCAATTGGGAGACTAGAGGATGTAGAAGTGGATGTAGCAGGGGTAAAGACCCATGTATATTTCGAAGTAATAGATATTATGGGAGATAAGGATCCTTATCCAGCACTGCTCAAGATAGACTGGGCATTTTAAAATTATGCTATAATCGACTTAAAGAAGGAACTAATGACTTTTGAGGTAGAAGGAGTAAGGGTGATTCAACCTATAGATTCGTATGAGGGACCCAAATTCACAGGACCAATAGATGACAAAGAAGAGCCAAGGAATTTAGGTCAACTTTATAGGCTGACAAAGGGTATAAGGGAGGACTACATAAACCCAATAGTTGAAGGATATGTTAGCTGGAGAAGTATTCAGAGTTCAGAGGTTGGCTTAGAAGCCACATGGGATGATTGGGAACAGAGTGGATATGAGATCAACACTAGACATTGCGCTGCAATATGTCAGGTCACTAGATTGGCACAGAGGTAAGGGACTTCCCTATCTTTAATGGTATAGACTCAGTAAATTCATTTCTCAATAGGATTGATGCAACTGTTATTGAAGAGCATAAAATACCGTTACTAAACGTCGCATTGCAAGTGACATCGACACAATGGTGGGGAGTTCAATGCAACTACCTCAGGAACTAGGAGAAGATCAAGAAAGCAATGGAAGTAAGGTTCAAACAGGTGGGGGAGTACCCTCAACAATTTACAAAGTACAAGGGGGACTCTGACCCTCGACAAAAATTGAAATATTGTAAGGACAGATCGAACCGGGAAGGAGTTCCAAAGGCGTTATGGGTACATGGGTTCATATTTACCTTGGGAAACTTTCCAAAATGCTGGTATGTACATGAAGAAATAAGGAGGAAAACGAGAGATTGAGATAGGTTGGTTGATCAATTTTTCTGCAGTTTCTCTTTCTCAGATAATGATAGGAGGCTGAATGAGGCATTGCAGGATGTCAAGAGGATTTTTCTCACATCGGGTCAGCTAATGGATGGGTGCATAGACTAGAGGACCTTACAACATCTCTATGAGTCAGGATATCTTGAAGCAATGGCCTGTGGAAAGGTGGATAAAGAACCGAATGAGGATGATCTGGAGGAGTTATGACATTTGTCATTCCACGAAACTGAAGGGGAAAGGGGCATCAAGGATGGACCTATAACCAATGTGCCATAATTTCTCCCAGTGAAGTTATAGAAGCATAACATTGGGACAGATGATAAACCAAATCTAGCCTCGATTGGAGACTATTAGAATGAACAAACTACAAAAGAGATTTTTGACATCCTAAGAGAATATGAGAATTTGTTTCCTTCATCAGTTGCGGAACTAAAAGGGATCAAGGGAGACCTAGGGGAGATGAAAATTGTATTAAAACTCGATGCAAAGCTAGTAAAGCACCGGACTTACAAACTGAACATAAGAGTTAAAGAGAAAGTGAAGAAATAGATAGACAAGATGCTAGAATCAGAGCTTATTTTTCTAGTGGATGAGGTAGAGTGGGTAAGTCTGATTGTAATACAAAACAAGAAATATGCTACAGAAATAAGGGTTTGTGTGGACTACCACAGTTTGAACAATGCTTGTGTACATGACCCATTTCCCACACCATTCAGTGATGAGGTTCTCGATAATGTACTAGGGAGCAAAGAATACTCCTTTATAGATGGATTTTCAGGTTATCACCAAGGAGGGTAAGAATAAAACTACCTTCACTACAAAATGGGGATTCTACACCTATCATCTTATGCCATTTGGTCTCAAGAATGCACCTGTTGTGTTCTTGAGAATTGTAATTTCAACCTTTAGGGATTACATCCATAGGTTCTTAGAGGTCTACATGGATGACTAGATGGTCTATAGTCTACTGAAGAAACATCCTAGTATTCTCAGGATAATGTTTGATCACTGTAGATAGATGCATATATTGTTGAAATTGAAAAAATATATATTTTCAGTCCCGTTTGGCACACTTTTGGGCCACATAGTGTGCAAAGGAGTATGCATAGATCCTACCAAGGTTGCAGTGATAGTGAATATGGACCCACCCACAAGTGTCAAACAACTCATATCGAATTTGGGACATACCAGATACTACATAATATTTATCCGTAACTATGCCTCCATTACTGCACCAATGGAGAAATTGGTGAGGAAAGATGAACAATTTACATGGATGGAGGAATATCAAGCTGCACTCAACATACTGAAAGAGAAGTTTGTAAGTGCACCAATGTTAGTCTACCCCGACTGGAACAAACAGTTCCATGTCCACATCGATGCATCCAGTATTTCTCTGGGGGTTGTTCTGGCTCAGCTGGGGGAAGGGAGCCTCGACCACCCCATCTACTTTTCCAACAGGAAATTATCCACAACAAAAAAGAATTATACCATGATGGAGCAGGAGGCACTCGCGATGGTGTATTCACTCCAAAAATTTAGACACTATTTGCTTGGGGTCTTGTTTAAGTTTTTCTCTGACCATTCCACTTTGAAGTACCTTCTAAACAAGACTGTGCTCGAGGGAAAAATTTGCAAGTGACTATTATTATTTCAGGAATTTACTGTCGAGGTAATCATTAAACCTGTCAGACTGAATGTGGGACCCGATCACCTCTCATGGCTGGAATTGGGAGAAAGTGGGGGATCCCTAGATGATAAACTACCAAACGCTGACCCATTCTAGATTAAATCAGTACTAGATTACTTAGAAGACATTGCAACCTTCTTAGCTACAAGAAATTATCCCAAGGAATACACAACCACACAGAGGAGACACATGGTAGTTCGAGCGGCCAATTACAAATTAATCATGGGTCAACTATATAAATTCGGCCTTAATCACATGTTGCACCGATGTTTCCTCCACCATGAGAGACATGATGTGCTATGGGAATTTCATTTAGGAGTTGCAGGTCGCCACGTTGGGGGGAAATCTACCACAAAGAAAGTGTTGCAGGCAGGACTATAGTGGTCGATGATTTTCAAAGACACGAAAGAATATGCCAGTATATGCGATGTGTGCCAAAGGGTTGGAAGGCCCCCTCATCAAGATGAAATCCCATTGTAATTGGTATGTACCTTGCATATTTTTGGAAAATGGGCAGTCGATTTTATAGGGCTGATCAACTCGTCAACCCACCACTCTTATGTCAGGTATATAATCAATGCAACAGAATACCTCACCAGATGGGATGAAACAACACCTATAAAAGACTATACATTAGATACCACTAGAAGATTCATATTTGAGAACATCATATCTAGATTCAGGTTCCCCAAGAGTCTTATCAGTGATCAAGTGACCCACTTCATCAGTGAAACAATTTCTTCCCTACAAAATTTCATGATACATCACCACAAAAGCAGTCTGTATCACCCACAGGCCAATGGTACCGTAGAAGCCTTCAACAAGATATTAGAAAAGGGTTTTAATAAGATATGTCATCCAACCAAGATGATTGGGACAAGCAGGTGCCAATGACCCTATGGGCATACCGCACAATGATCAAGAGACTACAAAAGCATACACTTTTCCAACTTGTGTATGGATGAGAAGTTGTGGTGCCAGCTGAGTTCGCTATCTCAAGTATTTTCGTTGCCCAAGCCACTAGGATGATATATGAGGAATCCCTTTAGAAGCGATTAGACTATAGGTTTTAACCCTGTACAGAAACTACCTGCATACGAATTCTAAAAATAGAAAATAAACAATGGCAAGAGCATAAAACATAAAACAAATATACACATAGATTTCCCCCTGGATCCCAAAACTGGGACTACTAGATTTATTTTTCATTATATTACTTTCAATGTTACAAGACATATCTATACATGCTAAAGCATTCATAAAACCCAACCCATTAACCCTCGACTAGAACATAATCATAGTTCCCTTGACCATATCTATAAAATACCATGGGAAGGAAACCATCATGCCTAAAACCATGTGAGACACCCATGCACACAACCATAGTTAGGCCTGCCCACGTAATGTAGGGTCCAATTATTTTTTTCTTGGGGCGCTATTTCCCCCCTTAAAACCCTCGACAAGGGGGGATACCACTCCCCCACTACACCCCCGCTCTAACCTCCCACTTTTCACGTGGGACTAGTTGTGGAAATAATATAAAACACACCCAACATTCTCCAACTTGTTTTATTTCCACACAGGGGGCCACAGGAGAGCTTAGTCATTGGTCTAGACCTCCAACACCCATTGTTTCTCTACACCAAGAAAACTTCTCAGTTCTCATAGACTTCGTCAATGCATCTACATTATTCTTCAAAGTGTCCACCTTCACCAACAACACCTTTTTGTCCTCAACCATATCCCTCACAAAGTGCTACTGAACATCAATGTGCTTTGTCTTTGAATGATAAGTAGGGTTCTTTGCCAAGAAAATTGCACTTTGGCTTTCATAGCCTATCCTTATAGATCGATGTACTAACCCCATACTTGAACACAATCTATGCAACCAAACAACTTCCTTGCCTACATTAGTGGCTGCCATGTATTCTGCCTTTGTAGTTGAAAGTGTCACTACAAACTGTCTCTTGCTCATCCAACTAACTGCACCTCCAAATAGTTTAAACACATACCCACTTGTATGTCTTCTCTGATCCATATCTCCAGTCGAGTCTGCATCAATAAAGCCATGAATGTCCAAAACTCTATCTAACCTTGGTCTTCCTTGGTAACACAAACCATAATCACTAGTGCCATGAAAATACCTGAAAAACCCACTTCACTACTATCCAATGCTCCTTCCCTAGTTTTGACATAAACCTGCTCAATACTCCCACTGCATGTGAAATGTATGGTCTAGTACAAAACATGGCATACACCAGGCTACCAATTTCACTTGCGTATGGAACACGGGACATGTCCTCTTCCTCTTCTTGTGCCTTGGGACATTTTTCAACATATAACTTTACACCTACATGAATAGGAACCTTCACTGGTTTATTATCTTGCATATTAAACCTTTGCAGTATTGCCTCAACATACTTCTTGAGGTTTAACCAGAGCTTCCTCTTTGCCCAATCACATTTAATTTCCATGCCCAAAATATAGTTTACAACATCAAGATCCTTCATGTCGAATTTGGAGGAAGATCGGGTGTTCAAATCTTGGATAATTTCTTTGTCATTTCCAATTAGAAACATATCATCCACATACAAGACTAGATAAATAACATGATCACCAATTAATTTAAAATACACACATTGATTCACTTTACTTTTGGTGAAGCCAAGTCCCCGTATAGATGTATCAAATTTTTGATACCACATCCTTGGTGACAGTTTTAGCACATACAAATACTTTTTTAACCTGCATACTAGTTCTTTCTTTCCCTTCACCCCAAAGCCTTCAGGTTGCTTCATGTAGATCTCTTCTTCTAGATCCTCATGAGGAAATGTTGTCTTCACATCCATCTATTCTAACTCAAAATCAAAATAAACAAAAATAGATAAAAGTAATCTAATAGAAGCTACCTTGGCAATAAGAGAAAAAATATCACCAAAATCAATTCCCAGCACCCTAGAATAACGTTTTTCTACCAACTGAACTTTGTATTTCTCCACCTTGCCTTCTGCATTCATCTTCTTACTAAACACCCATTTTCTTCCAATGGGTTTCCTTCCAGCCGAAAACTCCACCAGATCCCAAGCCTCATTTTTGTCCAAAGATGCCATTTCATCAATCATATGGCCTCTTTCTAGAGTTTTCCATCCTCTGAATCTACTGCCTCCCTAATAGTTTTGGGACCATCATTAGTAATAGATAAAGTAAAATTTAAATTCATCATTGTGCACAATTTCTAATATCCCTTTTTCCCTCTTAGCGCCAGAGGGGAAACTCACCTGATTCTGCGTCCCATATACACAATGTTCACAGAAATCAAAATCCAGAGAGAAATTAGACATACCTTCTACCATACCATTACCATAAAGTATTTGAAGGCCCTTCTCTCTAATACATCCAAGCCTTTGATGCCATAACATGGTCTTTTCTCTAGAGACCACTAGATTTTCTGATCCACTTTCAGGAACCGCAGAACTGTTGCACCCATCAATAACAATACTACCCAGAATCTTGTACAAAGTTCCAATCTGAACTCCCCATATCAATACCAGTGCTCCCCAAACCATCTTGTAGGTATCTTTATCAAACATTGTTTTTAGTAACTTTTTACACATGCACCATCCATCTTGCTTACAAAAATAAGATTTCTGGCTAATGCAAGAATATATAGAATGCTTCTAAACACTCAGAAGCATTCTAATCCTTCCACATTGCAACTTTATCTTGACTTTTCTACATCCAACGATTCTAGCCTTCCTATCATCCCCTAAGAAGACATCACCACCATCATATTTCTCATACTTGTAAAACCACTCCCTGTGGGGAGTGAAGTGAAAATATGCACCTGAGTTAATCAACCATGCCTCATGATCTACATGTTTTCTTGAAGAAGAATAAAAGCACACATCCCCACCTTCATCTGAGGTGGTTTTTTCCTCTATAGAAGGAGCATCATCAGATCCCTTTCCTTTCTCAGGAGCTTTAGATATATAGTCCTTTTTGAAGTGCCCTTCCTTTCCGCATTTCCAACACACCTTTACAATTTTTCGTGGAGATTTATATCTCCCTCTAGATTAAGATCTCCCACTCGATGACTAATTTTTGTTTATGTTCTGGGACCATCCTCATAGAGACAAGGCATCTCCATTCTAGCCCTCCATATTTTTCCGTCTCATCTCCTTCGACAACAAGGATGGGACTATTTAATCAAACTTCAAGGTAGTTGTATTGCTACCTATTGAAACAATCAGACTATTCCACAAATTTGATAGAGAAAACAACAAACTGATGCACTTATCTTCATCTGAAATTTTAATGTCAATAGATAAAAGCCAGCTTACCATAGTATTAAAGGCTTTCATATGGTCTATCATCGAGTCTCTATCCTCAGGTTATATAACTTTTTCTATAGGAACATTTGTTCACCAGAGACTTAGGTTAGTACAAAGTCCCTAATTTCACCATAGCTTCCCCTGATACATTCAACAATATTGAATCTGAGATGCACAAAAGTATTTTTCTCTTTCCTTTCTAATCCAACTTCCCTTAGTCTTCATCTGACATTACCGTTGGTTTACTACCTGGATCTACTGTGATCCACTGATCTTTATCCACCAGTAGATCCTCCATCTTGAGTTTCCACAACTCAAAGCTCTGAACATTAAATTTCTCTATCTATATCTTTCCACTACTCGCCATCGTCATTCACCGCGAAATTGATCCTGCAGATCTCCCACTGAACAGGGTCTCCCATAGGCCCGAGAAAAATCCCTCAGCAGCAAAGGCGTCCCCTTGAAGCCAAAACTGCTATGACACCAAAAGTAGGTTTTAACCCTGTACATAAACTACCTGCATACCATAGATATTTTCCCTTGGATCCGAAAACTGGGACTACCAGATTGATTTTTCATTATATTCCTTTCAATGTTACACCACATATATATACATGATGAAACATTCATAAACCCCAATCCATTAACCCTAGATTAGAACATAACCATAGTTCCCTTGGCCGTATCTGAAAACTACCATGGGAAGAAAACCATCATGCTGAAAACCATCTGCAAAACCCATGCACAAAGCCATAGGTAGCTCTACCCACTTAATATAGGGTCCGATTTTTTTTTCCTGGGGTGCTGCCCCAGACTGCGTAGAGTGAGGCTACTTCTTCCCTCAAACCCCCCTGACAGGGGGGTCTTCCACACCCCCTGTGACCCCCCCGTTGTGGATGACACAACGAAGGGGGCTACTGTTAGGGCCCTATAATACTGGTGATTCCCCCATTACTATTGTCATTGTATCCCTTATTGTTATTGTTGTGCCCCATAGAATCTCACTATTGTTATTTTTGTTCCTTTATATTATTATTGTTAGGTCGTCTTGGTTATATTGTGACCCCTTAGACTCCTATATATAGAAAGGAGGATTTTTCATTTGAATCATCCAAGAATTATTCATTTGTGTAACGTAAAGGAGGTTGCCCCCTCGAAGAGGCTTATTTCTAAGGCGTTCATCTATATTTTCTATCTTTTTGTGAGCTGGTTTCATAACATTTGGTATCAGAGCTTGGGATACTAGGGTTTCGCTGCTCCAAACAGGTCATCATGGAATTTTTGCTATAATTTTTTTTTTTCTGTGATGTTTCAGAAGCAAAAAAAAAACCCATTTGCAAAGAAATCATGCTAAACCTCAGGTCCAAATTTCATATCTTGTCTCACTATACTTTCAGAGATATGATTTGAGGAAGTTACAGTTTTTGCAAGCTCCAAAATTTCATCCAAAACAGGTCATCATGGAATTTTCGCTATAACGCTTTCGCTACGAAGTTTCATAAGCTAAAACAAAAACTTGCTTGAGAAGAAATCATTCTGAACCTTGGATCTGAATTTCAGATCATGTCTCACTATATTTTAGGAGATAAAATCTGAGGAAGTTAGGGTTTTTGTAGACCCTTGAATTACATGCCAAACAAGTCACCTTGGGAAAATCGTCATAACTTTCTCTTAGAGCATCAGATTGAATTTTCGTAAGAAGTTACAAAAAGAGGATGGACTGTAGTTTTTGGGGTACCATGTTTAGAACCTAAGGTTGAAACAGGGACCCGTGGCACGTCGTACAATTTTTCTCTACTGAACAAGTATATACTCAGGTCATCGTGGGAGATTTGACATAACTTTTCATTGGAGAATCAAATCTTGATCAGACTTGCGAAGTTAGAAATATTACTCAGAGGGTTACCGCAGGAAGAAATTTTAGACCTTAGAGATCCAAAATTACCGAAATACATCATATTCAACATCAAGCTCCTACAAAGTGGAAAAAAGAAAGGTGTGTAGTTTTTTTTTAATTTTTTCATAAGCTTGGTTTGAAAAATTAGTTTGAAGGAATTCAAAGGGCATAGTGAAGAATTATTATCAGTAATTGATGCCCCAAAGAAAGAAAATGGAAACACCTAGTAAGCAACCTGAAAGCTCTAGCATGACTCATGAAGAAGAGGAAGAAATGCAACATGATATATCAAAATTACGAGACCAAGTGCAACAAATGTCACTTGCACAAAAAGTAACAGAATCTAAGATGGATGGTTTAAAGAAAGACGTAGAAGCTAAGATGTATGGCGTGGAAGCTAAGATGGATGGTTTAAAGAAAGGCGTGGAAGCTAAGATGGATGGTTTAAAGAAAGGTGTAGAAGCTAAGATGAATGACGTGGAAGCTAAGATGGATGGCATGGAAGCTAAGATGGACAACGTGGAAGCTAAGATTGACGTCGGGGAAACTAAGATGGACGTCATGGAAGCTAAGATGGATGATTTGAAGATAGATTTGAAGACAGATTTGAAGACAGGTATGGAATATTTGAAGACAGGTTTGACAAAGTTTCTACAAGAAATGCTTAGTAATGGTGAAAGGGTAGTAAAGGAAACTCATGATGAGAACAAAGTAAATGTTAATCATGATTTAATAGACTCTAACGTTGGATCGAAGAACCACCACGTTCCAAAGATCGATATGAGGAAGTTTGATGGCAAGGATCCTGGAACATGGATACTATATATGAAGCAATTTTTCGATCTCCATAATGTGCAAAACACACAAAAGGTACGCATTACAACTTTATATTTGGAACCAAATCAGTTTGTATGGTATCGATGGCTTCTCTCTTGTAAACAAATTGTCACTTGGGCTATTTTTACGGATGAAATGATAGCACATTATGAGGATACAAAAAGCAACACTTTTTTAAGCCAATTGATAAATCTCAAACAAAAGGGTCCAATGATGGAGCACATTGAGGACTTCCAAAAATTGAATATAAGGGTAAAAGATATTCCAAAGGAGCATAGGATTTATGTGTTCACAGGGACTTTAAAAGATAACATCCAACATGAGGTTCACCTTGGGAACCAGATTCATTGGAGAAGGCATTCAGGTTGGCAAGAAAAATGGAAAGTAAAATTATGGCAACAGGGAAGCCTACCACTCACAATCATAAAGATGGAAGTGTTTCTGCCCCTAGCCATCCACAACCTACAAGGTTGACAACACAACAATTGGAAGAAAAAAGAGAAAAAGGGCTTTGTTACAGTTATAATAGCAAATACACTAAAGGTCATAAGCATGCCGAGAAGAAATTGTTTTACGTAGATTGTGAAGAGGAGGAAGAAAAGGAACAAGATACATCAAAATAAGAGGATATACACCAGGAACAAACCCTAGAAAAAGAAGAAATGAATATGACCATATCTTGTAATGCATTGGCTGGAATTACCAGTCCTCAAACTATCAAGATAGAAGGGCATATCAAGAAGAGAAAGGTAATAGTCTTCATTAATTCGGGAAGTAACCATAATTTTATTCATTGTAAGATAGCCAAGGAATTGAATTGCTTCCTATATCCAGCACCAGAGTGTCAAGTGATGGTTGCAAGTGGAGGAACCATAAATTGCTCAGGAAAGTGCCATAATATCAAGCTATCCATGGGAGAACATGTATTTAATAGCCCAATGCTTTCCATTCCAATAGGTGGTGCTGATGTTGTACTAGGAGTCCAATGGCTACAATCCTTGGGTACAATAGCTTTTAATTTTCAAGAACTTTTCATGAAATTCTCTTTAGAAGGAAAGGAAGTTGAATTAAGGGGTATCACAGGGAAACCGGGAAAGATAATTAGCTCTAACAGAATGACAAAGCTTCTAAAGAAAGAACAACGAGGCATAATTGTACAATTATGTTCAATAGAGGTTCCCACATGAAATCATCCATTTCTCTAGATCTCCAAAAAGTCTTGGACAATCATTCCAAGGTATTTGAGACTCCCAAAGGCCTCCCACCTATTCGTGATCATGATCATGCTATCAATTTGATCCTAGGAAGTGCTCCTCCAAACATCAGGCCTTATAGATATCCCTATGTCCAAAAGAGTGAAATTGAACGTATGGTTGCAGAAATGCTAGACGCTGGTATAATTCAGCCTAGTCAAAGTTCATTCTCTGCTCCAATAGTATTGGTTCACAAGAAGGATGGATCATGGCACATGTGTCCGGATTATATGGAGCTCAACAAGCTCACTATTAAAGATAAATTTCCCATTCCTGTCATTGATGAATTATTGGATGAATTGCATGGATCAATTTACTTCACCAAGTTGGATCTTCATTCAGGATTTCGTCAAATCAAAATGAAGACTAAAGACATTCCAAAAACAACATTTAGAACTCATGAGGGTCATTATGAATTTTTGATCATGCCTTTTGGCCTTACTAATGCACCTTCTACATTTCAAGGTTTGATGAATTCCATTTTCAAACCCTTCCTTAGAAAATTTGTGTTAGTATTTTTTGATGATATACTAATCTACAACAAGTCTTGGAAGGATCATGTCCAACATGTTGACTTGGTGCTCAAACTATTGGAGGAGAAACAATTATATGCAAAAATCTCCAAATGTTTCTTTGGAGTACAAGAGGTGGAATATTTGGGTCATATTGTATCTCATGAAGGTGTTAAGGTAGACCCTAGAAAAATTAAAACCATTAAGGAATGGAAAATTCCCACATCCATAAAGCATCTACGAGGATTTCTCAGGTTGACATGGTATTATTGCAAGTTTGTTAAGAATTATGGGAGAATAGCAGCACCTCTAACAACATTATTGAAGAAAGATGCATTCTCATGGACTCCAGAAGCAACGAAGGACTTTGAACATCTTAAAGAGGCAATGTGCCAAGCACTAGTCTTAGCTATACCGGACTTCACAAAAATCTTTATTGTGGAATGTGATGCCTCAGGAAATGGAATTGGTGCGGTTTTAATGCAAGAAGAAAGACCCATTGCTTTCGAAAGTCATCCAATCATAGGAAAGTATTTACACAAAGCTATTTATGAGAAGGAAATGCTGGCAATACTACATGCACTTAAGAAATGGCAACCCTACCTAATGGGAAGACACTTCAAGGTAAAAACAGATCATGATAGTATTAAATACTTTTTAGAACAAAGATTATCCTCAGAAGAGAAGCAAAAATGGGTCACAAAGATGTTGGGCTATGACTTTGAAATCATCTACAAAAAAGGGAAGAAGAATGTTGTGGCAGATGCACTCTCAAGAAAAGATGAGGATGTGGAAGCATTTCTTTGCGCCATTTCTATTATCCAACCAGATTGGATAAACAAAGCAAGGGATGAATGGAAGAATGACGAGGAAGTGTGGGCACTCATTCAAAAGATACAACAAGATCCCATTACTTCTGATACATTTAACTGGAAAAATGATTCGTTGTGGTACAAGGATCGATTATACCTATGTAAGAATTCCCAACTTAAACAAAAGATTCTTAGGGAATTGCATGCCTCTCCCTTAGGAGGGCACTCAAGATTTCTAAAAACCTACCACAGGGTTAAAAAGGATTTTTTTGGGATGGTCTTAAATCGGATATTCAAAAGTTTGTCGCAGAATGTTTGGTTTTCCAACAAAATAAAGTTGAAACAATTAAGACCCCAAGACTATTACAACCTTTATCCATTCCAAGCCAACGTTGGGAGGAGGTTTCAATGGATTTTATCACAGGTTTACCCAAGTCCAAAGGAAAGAGTGTTATCATGGTGGTAGTTGGCAGAATTACCAAGTATGAACACTTTTGTGCATTATCTCATCCATTTAAAGTGAGTACAGTTTCTACAGCATTTATGGAAACAATTCAAAAGCTACATGGAAACCCAAAGATTATTATAAGCGACAGAGATCCCATTTTCACTGGAAATTTATGGACAAAATTATTTTCTTGTCTTGGTACTCAATTAGCTCATAGCTCATCTTATCATCCTCAATTTGATGGGCAAACTGAGATAGTAAACAGATGTTTGGAAGGATATCTTCGTTGCTTTGTATCTAATAAACAGACACAATGGGTCAAATGGTTGCCTCTGGCTGATAGGTGGTATAACACTTCCTTCCATACTGCAACACAAATGACCCCATTTATGGCACTTTATGGATATCATCCACCATCCATCACATCATATTTAAGAGAAAATTCTAAGGTTAAAGTAGTGGAAGATCACATTGAGCATCAACAACAAGTTCTCCAACTCTTAAAGGATAACCTCACATTGGCGCAAAATAGAATGAAACAGTAGGCAAATCAACATCACAACGAAAGAAGTTTTGATGTAGGTGATTGGGTATTCCTACGGCTACAACCATATAAACAAATGTCCCTCAAGCAAGCTAAGAAGGATAATAAATTATCACCAAAGTATTATGGTCCGTACAAGGTGTTGCAAAACATAGGTACTATGGCATACAAATTGAAGCTTCCTGCAGCTTCTCGAGTGCACCCAGTTTTCCATGTTTCATGCTTAAAGAAGGTTATAGGTGACAAGGTTCTAGTTCAAACAATATTTATAGAACTTGATGAGGAAGGAAAAATCATATTGGACCTGAAGCAATAAAAAAAATAAGAACTCGACAGCTATGAAATTGATCAATTTTAGCGTATCTCATCAAGTGGAAGAACTTACCCATTGAGGATTCCACATGGGAGGATGAGAATTTTATACAGAAGCACCAAGAACTACTCAAGCGTTGAGGACAACACTTTTTTGAAGGAGAGGGGCATGTTAGGGCCCTATAATACTAGTGATTCCCCCATTAATATTGTCATTGTATCCCTTATTGTTATTGTTGTGCCCCTATTGTCCCCATATTATTATTATTGTGCCCCATAGAATCCCACTATTGTTATTTTTGTTCCTTTATATTATTATTGTTAGGTCGGCTTGGTTATATTGTGACCCCTTAGACTCCTATATAGAAAGGAGGTTTTGTCATTTGAATCATCCAAGAATTGTTCATTTGTGTAATGTAAAGGAGGTTGCCCCCTCGAAGAGGCTTATTTCTAAGGCGTTCATCTATCTTTTCTATCTTTTTGTGAACTGGTTTCATAACAGCTACCTCCCCCCCTCTAACCCCGTGCTTCGCGCATGGGACTAGTCGTAGAAAAAATATAACACACACCTAACATAAACGAACTCATAGAGATTGATGAGGCAATATTTATGGAATATTTCCACCAAATGTTTGAGAAGAAAAGGAAAAAGGTGTGGCATGAATGACATATCAAGAGGAAGCCATTCACATTTGGTGGGCATGTTTTGTTATATGATAGTAAGCTCTTGAAGTTTCCTAGAAACCTACAAATGCATTGGTTAGGACCGTTTGTTGTTATAGAGATAAGGGAGTCTAGAGCTGTCAAGCTCACGCAACTAGACGAGGTATTGTTTCCAGGTTGGGTGAATGGTGCATGCCTGAAACCCATTCACACATCAAATAATGGTACTCAGAATTGTTTGGATCTCTTAAAATGGATCATAGGTAGGAATAGGAAGAGTCAATAGGAGTCAATTAGTTGCGTCATTCATTTTTCTTTTCTTTTCTTTTTCCCTGACAAGTTCATCCTTTATGTTTCTAAATAAGGCTCTGCGATGTCAGTCCAAGTTGCGATTGTCATTTTGCCACACCAAAACTATTTGTGGTCAGGGGGAGAGTCACACGTGTTAAGAGTCCTTTTCATAATAATTAGACAATAATTCTAGTGTCAGCCCAGATTCCCGTAAAATATTTCCCATTATAGCAATAATTAATTCCTAAATGTCTTCCATTATGATAACATAATTAGCCATCAACTGCACCTTTACTTTTTCATAATTGCTTCATCCAATTTAGGTCTAGCTCAGCTAACGACGAGATTAACATGTTAGAGTCTGCATAGGGAAATTTTCCATAGTAATTATTTAGTGGGTCTCATCAGAAATGTCGTGTCGAGCTGGTCTAATTAATTTACATGGAAATTTTGAATTTCTCATAGTCTAAAGCCAAGGTGGTAGAGTTGCTCCATTTTCATTCTAGTTCAAAGTGCTTTTGTTCAAGGATTAACTACCAGCCCCCAGTGATTCTATTTTATCAGTGTTGCTCTAGTATGACGAAGGAAATTCTATCTATTCCTGTGTTTGGGTTGGATGAAAGAATTGTAGTAATAGATCCGCTCTATGGAAAGTATGAAAAAGAAACACTAGTTGATAATGATCTGTCAGACTCGTTCCAATTCCCATCCATGAAGCGTGAAGCCTACACAGAGTCAGTCACAAAATAATATGGCATGCCAATGATCAAAATCAAGACTGACTTTAGAGAAATCCAACGGTCCACCCTAATAAATTTGAGGAGTTTGCCTGTGTTTGGAAAAACTCTAACAATGATGCAATGCACCAAGTTGTTGATCAACAAAAGATGCAGCGGGTCACTTTGGCTCAACAAGGAGTATCCAATTCATGCGGTAAGACATTCAAAGGATTACACGTCTATCGGTGGCAGGATATGCAATTTCAATCGTGTTCCAAATGAATTCCAAGAGAGTGAAAAATGAGGGTGATGCAACCTACTACACCAAGTATACCACCAAGAGAGGAGGAAAGGGGGTGCACATAGACCTGATCAACTCCCAGAAAATTAAGTTCTCATGCCACTTTTTTGTAGGGAAGCTGATGCATCACTTTTCCAAGACTAGGTGCACACTAGATACGGTTTCAATCGCAGAGCATTGTGCAACAGGCACCCAACTGAACTAGTGTGCTTTCCTCCTCCAGGAATTTTTTGAAGCATGTGAAGATGTATACAAGTGAACTACCAATTTCATTTACAGTTATCGTGTCGTTTCCATGGAAATGTGGAAGTGGTGTCCACTAGAAGGCCGAGATTTAGCTCCACAGGAGACCAGCCCTTGGCCCTCCTATATGTGCCTTAGAGAACTTCAGGGGACCTAAGCAGCATAGAGATAAATGAGTCTTCATTCGACGACTGGTACATAAAGATGATGGAAGTAATTAGAGTTGTAGAATGGATTGCCAGGTCCTTTCTTTATGAGTATTCAACATTGATTTGGTTTGGTGCTTGTCATGGGAGCACCTGGGTGAGGCTGCACTATGTTCACCCTCATACCTTCTAGATGTGGGCTCAGAAATTTGTGTTATCAGCCAAAGCCTTCCACACAGAGGTCGAGTCGTGGCCGAGGGTCACAGGGGAAATTAGAGAAGGAAGGTACCTCAATTTCTTTGATGGGATGGTGCTGCCACCATTACTAGGGGAAACAGTTGCAGAGTCTAGAAAGTGGATGGCTGAATAAGAGCTACAACCGATCATCTCTCAACTGAAGAAGCACATGAGCTCCTGAAAGGAGACCATTGCCAGTATCAACATATCATCAAGTTTGATTTCCAACTCTTTTCAATCTCAAGGTTTAATACAACAAAATCCTCTGGTTACTACCCCTCTTGTTGTTGCAATTCTAATCGTAGAGCCCCATTCGCAATCCAAGCCCACCATCCATAAACCTCGCAAAGAAAAAGTCACCAAACCTCCAGTCAGGACCAAGAAGGAGAAAACAACCCCTATCATTCACATTGTTGACCTCATCCTTGAAGATCCCCATTCCAACACTGCCTCGCCCATCGTCAAAGAGATTTCACCTTCCACTTCAGTTTCGTCACCTATCTCGCACAGCCTAGCCCCCCACATTGCATCTACATCTGCCACCCTCTCGAACACCATACCATGTGGGACACTGCTAAGCACGAAGAAAGACATGGAAGTCGGTTCCGTTATTTAGTCTACCATGAAAATATCTTGCAGAGGAGTCACCACTGCCTCGATGATGTCCTTATTACTAGAGTTGGGTCTACTATTGAATACGAGGCCCATCATTCCAAAGTCCCTCATTACCATTGTCGAGCCTATCACACTACCCTTTCATTTAAATCTTCATGTTGCATCACTCCCCATTTCCATCCAAATAACTCCTCCATCTGCAAAACCATCATAGCAAGCTACCTCACCTCATAGACACTTAAAGAATTCCGTCGCCAGTGGCCAGCCCTTGCAGAGTCGATTCCTTGATCCATCAACCATGCATAAAAATGATCTTCAGGGCTGGTCCTCAACCCAACTGTTTAATTTTATTCAACAAGCTGCATAGAGGGTCTTAGAACTGCATAAAAAACTCACTGTTGACCATGAGAAACAGTAATAGAAAATTTCCACACTCATAGTTGAATGTGACCAACTTCACCAGGACAAGCAACAACTCCAGGAGTAGGTCGAGCAGATCACCTCACAATTCTAGGCATTGTGGACATCCATTTATGATGTTGTAATCAATGTCCCAGAAGATTTCTTAGCTTACACACTGGTCGAATGTTGTGACCACATCTAGACATCGTGCAATGATTTATGTTAGCCTCTCTCATAAAACAATAATAAATCCAAAATAAATTAATTAATTAAATATTCCAAGTTAGGAATTTGTGCCTAACTCTTGGGTTGTTCCTCTAAGATAGGAGTTAGTTTAGGTAACTCCTATATTGGTGTGTCTGGTGAGAAATTATCTCAACCAAAGGAGAAATTATCTCAACCAAAGGTGTCTAAGATAGCACGCACTATCTTGAGAACACTGTCTCTCATCTATTTATTTGTAACACTATATTCAATTATTTTTGTAATGTGTAATGAGAGATAATACATGAGGAAGCTTGAAGCTTCAGCCTTTTTCCGTCAATATTGTGTCTCTGTTTTTTATATGTGTTTTCTTGTAATGTGTTTGAGTTAATCTTATTCTCATCATGTGGTATCAGAGCCAACAAGGTTCCAATCTGTTTATTTAATTATCGCTTGAGGACAATTGCATGAAAACTGCGTGTTGTTCTCCCTGTTGTACTCTATCAGCGTCTGCTGGAGATCGCAATTCACAGTTCGAGCGTTGTATGGAGCACATGTCTGATGTTAGCAACATGTAGGCATGGTTATGTGCTAACAGATTGTATGACGAATAAAAATCTGTCGCTACCAATGGCTTCCAAGTAGCCTTATAGAGAGAAGTCGTCCCCATACGCGAGAAAACGATAGCGTTCCTCGTAGGTTCCCTGGAAGTACAGAGCAGCCTCCAGCCACTTGGGGTATCTGACGAGGTCACCTTCGTAGAACCAGGCCTCGTCCTTGCAATCGTGTGGAACCACCCGAACACATCCCTTGGCGATGTAGACGAGCTGATCGACATGCCATTCCCATTTGAGCTTGCATTTCCCACTCTCCCATCTCGACCATCTTTTGACTCCCAGCTCTTCCAGCCGTTCTTCGGCTACGTTCTTTTCCACGCGGATGTTGTATAGCTCCTCCACTGGCTTTTTTATCCGGGCGGTTATTGCTGTGGGGATTCTTCTGGCTCCGAATTGAGAAGGAAGGGGAGCAGCTTGGAGTTGTCAACATGCCAAAGAAATGACTCAAAAAAACGCGTGGAAACCTGAACTGCGTTGAATATCTCATTGATGGTGGAGATCAAGCCGCAATATAATTTGTCGTTCTTGTGCTTGTGGTGAGTGTGGAGTTGCAATGACCACATGTATTTTTATGCAGCAAAGGAGTTGTGATGGCCGAACTGCGTTTTTGCAGCTCGTGGAACTGTATTACGTTTGTTCGCTAGGTTTAGAATCGGGCTTCTGAAATTTTTCTGTTGGCTACCGCTGTTGTAAGGAACTACTAATGTGGAAACTGGTGAACCGCGACGAACCAGAGTCTTTGTCACGCTCATAATCCATGGCACGGACAGTGCTGAAGGTTGCTGAATGAATGCTTATGAAGAACACATCTCTGTTATCATGGCGCTGCCTGGATTTGAAAACTTCGAATCCTGTTGAGGAGAGAAGCTCGAAGGATTTGTAAGCACTTGTTTCTGCAATTGGCGGTGGATATTGTGAACCGAGCTTTGGAAGCCTCATCAGTCTAACAACTCTTACATCCGAGCATTACAATACTTTTCTTCGACATCACAATCAGAGAATTTGGGGGAAATCATTCCAAATCTGGTCGGACTGAGTACAACATTGGCTCTACAAACAAAATCACTTTATAAAGGTGTGCGTTATTCGATGTCTCTGCATTGGATCAGTTAACATCTCTGCGTCTTCTTTTTATCGTTGCAAGTTATGAGTTGTTCAAAGTATACGGTGAAAAGTTTTTGAAAAGGCACATTGTATGGTACGTTTATTATTATATGCATAAAGGGAATGGCACATAACCTTTACATACATAAGCAACGTGAATTCAAGTGATTTCATAAAGTTTTAATAATTATTTTAATGGGGAGTATGTAAAAGTGATTATAAAGGTTTTTTAATAGAGAGATAAGGTGTGAAGAAATTGGGGAGTATGTAAGGTGTGGAGAAATAAGGGATTTTTTAAGAGAGATGCATTAAATTTTTTATTTTGGAGAGATAAGGAGTATATTTTGTAATTTTGGAGATATAAGTGTCTTATTTTGTATTTGGAGTGATAAGGGAAAGTTGTTGTATTTCAAAGTACTGTTTTACTTTGAGAGGGATCGTGTCACTATCCATTCAGATTTTGAAGGCGAGTTGTTTCAAAGGGTTGTAAGCTTGGAATTATCATTGCTTCAGATGTACTCAGTGATTAATAAAGATATCAGTTTTTTGGTGTTGATTGTGTCCTAGATCCGCCCGAAATTGAATAAGGGGATCTAAGGTACACTGTGTGTGTTTGATGGCGCATGTGTTTTATGGATTCATGTTTTTGCTTTTCGATCTGTGTCTAGTTGTGACACATCAATAATTTCATCGCATACATAAAGCAAGCACTATACATAGCTGCAAGAACAACACTACAACAAATAATCAAAGTTTTCAACATCGCCATTCTATCTCAACAAACAATTTCACTCAATATAATCAAGTTCATGAATCTGCAAACTCCAGCATTTCAAAGCAAAGTCTACATCACTACAATCAAGTTAATGAATCTGTAAACTTCAACGTTTCAGTGCACAGTCTACATCAACATTGTTGAACTTGTAATCAAACTCAAATCACATTGAATTGTAAGGGTGCATTCTCGGTTGAAACCGACACCCACGTCTTGAATTGAGTCATTGTAGTGAATCATTGAAATCATTGAAAGCTTTTTGGGTGCATTTTCGACAGTGTTCGACACCCTTCCTTTAAAGCACAATCAAGTGAGTCCATGAGTTTTAACTCCTTGAAACAACCATCCTAGCAACCACAACAAGTTCAACTCTAACACCAATCAAGCAAGTTGAGATCAACAAATCAAGCGAGCGTGCTAGTCAAGTCCCATAGCAAGCGAGCCTGTCATTCAAGTAAAGTGAAACAGTTCAAAGCACGACAAGAGAGCCTGATTTCAAGTGAGAAAGTTCAGATGGCGCAGCATATTCAGTTGTTAAACATTCTTCACAGTTTGATCATCTCCAATGATGAAGACATGGTGCACGTCAGCAAAGAAATTCTTGCTGATCTTTCACGGCATCTACAACAAACATATGAATCCATTGAGTTTCTTCAGCTAGAATCACAACTACAAAGAGATGAGCTGCAACAGAAGAGTGCTTCTTCCAAGTCATTCAACCATGCAGATGAAGATAAAGATGTTGATTCCAAATCACTCATCCAAACAACTTCAAGTGTCGAAGTTGTTCATGATCAAATTCAAATTTCTTCCAAACCCATCATCAAGCCCTGGGAAGAAATTCAAAATAACAAGAATAGACGTGGCTTAGGATATGTCCCTGATGACACCAACTTACAAATCCCAGATTATTCCAAGCCAATTAAGTTTGTGAGTGCAGGATTTCTTGAACCACTCACCTTAGCAAGTTCTGAGAAAGTTGTAGACAAACGAAATTGCACGCAACCTGAAGTTCATATTCAACCGAAATGCTCTCATTGTCAAAGAGCCGGTCATATGGAAGATCAGTGTTTTGATCTCCATCCGTGTTGCCATTGTGGCAAGCCCAATCATTCCTCAGAAAACTGTCGCAACCAACAAAAATCAGGCAGATTGAAGATACATTATGAATGGATCGATCCTTGGGAATGGTCATCCACAGTCAAAAGATTGTCTCAGTTGTACAACCGACTACAATCACACATAGTGCAGCCAGCAGTGAGCCGATGATGGTACTCTCCTGCAGTTGAATGAGGGAGTACAATAGTGAAACTCTCCTACACCTGAAGGGGGGGAGTTCAAATATATTTTGGAGAAGATTGTCTCTCCTTTCAGCTGACAAAGGGGGGAAATGTCAATGAAATTGACAAGTGGTTGTCAGACTGAAATTCTCGACAACATCAGCGAAGTAGCCAGTGGGCATCTTCATCAGCCAGTGGGCATTTGTCATCAGCAGTGAGCATCAACAAATTCGCCAGTGGGCGATCGACAGCCAAAGCAGCAGTGAGCAACTTTCATCATAGCAAAAGCAACATTGAGTTGTTTTTTGACATCTTCAGCCAGTGGGCGATCATCATCAGCAAACACGCCAGTGTGCGTTCATCAAATTGTGTCAGTGGACACCGGATGCTGTTTTCAAACAAAGGGCAGTTGGATCCTTTTGTGGCTTGGCATATGATGGAGTTGTCAAGAGTCCTTCAGAGATGAATCAAGCATGTAGCTGATTCATGTTCTCTTCAGATTTGAGTTTTTCCCAGCATCCAGTTTTGGCGGTTTTTTCAGGCAATGTTTTTGAGGATCAACATGAGAACTTGGAAGATGGTTCCTCGTTCTTATTTTGGATTTATCATTGAAGGGGGGAATGTTAGCCTCTCTCATAAAACAATAATAAATCCAAAATAAATAAATTAATTAAATATTCCAAGTTAGGAATTTGTGCCTAACTCTTGGGTTGTTCCTCTAAGATAGGAGTTAGTTTAGGTAACTCCTATATTGGTGTGTCTGGTGAGAAATTATCTCAACCAAAGGAGAAATTATCTCAACCAAAGGTGTCTAAGATAGCACGCACTATCTTGAGAACACTGTCTCTCATCTATTTATTTGTAACACTATATTCAATTATTTTTGTAATGTGCAATGAGAGATAATACATGAGGAAGCTTGAAGCTTCAGCCTTTTTCCGTCAATATTGTGTCTCTGTTTTTTATATGTGTTTTCCTGTAATGTGTTTGAGTTAATCTCATTCTCATCAATTTAGTCACAACCAACCAGGAGCTCAAGCAAACCCTTCACACTATGAAGAGTACATTTCAAGACCCTGCCATGGCATATGCCAATGAGATTGAGAAAAGGGTTACCACTGTATCCACTCTCAAGGAATACTTTGTTGAGGCCATGAATGATGCATACACCCTACTTCAATAGGTTCATGACTGGTCCGAAAGCCTAGAAAATAAGATTCAGCTGGTCTACCCACTCCAAAATTGTCTTAATCAACTCCTCACTGCTATCAAGAACACAAAGGACAAGGAGAAAAGGAAGCAGTTCCGAGAAGAGGTCAACACTCTGGAAGGCCACATCCAACAGACAAAATATGAGTCGACTAGTACAAAATAGATACTTTGTGATCTCCAGCCCCTAGTTCAAGCACACGTAGACACACTACGGGAGCTAGGTGAGGACATGGAATTATAGTGGACTTCCTTGCTAATGGAAAGACCATCGCAACCAATGTACGACACAATGACTAAATTCCTCACGTAAGCAACTGCAATAACAAAGACTTGAAAAGAAATGCTCAAGAACTATACTCAATTTTTCCAGGATACTATTACGATTGTGCCTGAATTGGGGACTTCGTTTAAGGAATTCGACCAAGAGGAAGCAACAACACTACCAGAGGAAGCACTGGAAGCAACACTAGAAGACGCATCCATAAAAACACCAATAGAAGCGTCAAAACATTGACAACACAAAAGGAAGATTGACTTGGGGACAAGTCAATGAATGGTGGCCGGAGCCTGTTGGGCCCTTCGTTTTTGTGATATTTTATAAAGAAAGAGGCTAGTGAGAAGTGGCAGAAATAGATGTTGGAAGTTGCGGAGCTGACAGTTGAGGAAAGTCAAGAGACTAGTGGAACACTGGAAGTTTCAGAGGAGTGGCGGGAAGAAGCCATGCCAACCGAGTGAGGAAAGAGTAGGAGCAGCCGAGGATGAAGACAACTGAGCAGGAGAAAAGGAACTGGCAGTTTGGGCTGGCATGCAGTAAAGGAAATAAGAAGATAAAAAGTAGAGAGGAGAGACAAGAAGGGGTTGGTTGGTTATGTTGTGTTCTTGGTAATTTCATTCGTCATGTGTTGCAGAGCTATGAGAACAACTCCATTATTATCTTTGTATGAGTTTATATCTCGTCTGTAAGAGTTTTGATGCTGAGGAACAAGCTATGAGCCTTATGTAATGTGCCTATTTTGATAGTAATGAAGAAGACTGTTATGGGATCATAGTGTGTTCATTGTGTATTATTCTACTTATTCAAAAATTTTATATATACGCCTATGTAGGTAGTCTGTCTGTTATAGCATGCATAGATTGTTGTGATCTGGTTTATTTGAATGTTAAGTTATTGTCCCTTTCTCTATATCTCTTGATATGTTTTCCCTGGTATTAAATTCCAACCCTCCTCTAACTTAGGTTACGACATGCCTCGGGTGAGACTCCTTACCCATCCCGAGTAAGGTGAAAATGTCAACGTTGTGCTAGACTACAACAGATCTTTGTTGGCCCCCTGTTCCTGAACCTGGGGTCTTAACCCTATTGTTATTTCTGTGCCAACATATCTTACATTGAAATCCTCTCTACCTATGAAAAGACTATTATTAAGAGTGAAAAATTAGAAGCAAAAAGTATAGCCTTGACTCTTGACGAAATATTGAAAGATATCATTTCACTCATTGATAATATCAACACCTTGGAAGATGAAACTTTGGGAGAGTTGGGTCTGCCCTCCAGAGATCAATGTTTTTTCTCTCTCTGTATGTTAAAATAAAAGCATGTTGTGATGCAAGTGATGCACGAAGAATTTAAAAAGTCTACTAAAGAAATAGATGACTTTAGAGTTGACTATAGTTATCTTGGTAGGTTTGGCATGCCTGCGTTTTGGGGAAAGATAATTGGGTGATATCTCAGGAGGAATTATGTGATAAAATAAAGAATATAGAACAAGACCTTGGTTGCTTGGCTATACAAGGTGAAGAGGAAATTTCAGCAACTACAGTCGTAAATGGTCTTTGCAGAGACTTTGCCATCTTGGCTGGGATTAACAAGATAATACAAAGCCTTCCTACAACCCGTTATCAGATTAGATCTCGATTGGTGGTGGTTATAAAAAAATATAAAAATGTGCCTTGGTTTCCAACTACAGAATGGGATAAAATGACTAAACTGAGGAACCATTTGAAATGAAATCTCATTATTGAACAAGTCTCCTCAACAACTCAAGTTGTTCAACCAGTTCCACCAATGCAATCCATAACAGAGTAGCCAAAAGACTGGAGTGAAATTCCTTTAATCACGACTCAGGCACCAATAGTCAGGATGCGTGGGGCCCATGCTTTCTCCCCTATGGGCATAATGAATAAAGTCAAAAATTCAAAGTCGTGAAGGCATCATAACGTATAAACATTTTATTTTATGAGTTGTTTTATTTTAATTTGAATTTGTTACATTTAAGACAATTACTCAATCAATTATTTTTCAAACTAATTATTTAAGACCCTGTTTCCCGTAAAGGGGGGGTTGTTGACAGAAGTGATAATTTTGATTTTATGAAAATTGCTTGTACATGTTACACAGTCTATTATTACATCACTGAAATATTTTCCTTGTGTTTTAGATGAATTTTGTTGTGTTTGTTTATGTGTGTGTGACAATCGCAGAAAGATAAATATGAGACTTGTTCTCGTTTAGAAATTATTTCGTTTGGTTGTTTATGTTCTGATATCATACTATCGATCTGAATGACTAGATGACAAACATTTGATTGTTGTTTGTCTTAGAAGCTTGTCTCTTAACTTATGACAATTTCTGTTTTACATTTATGATTGTTACAATGTTACATTTTGTAATTTTTTTGTGTATGATGTTATTCACATTTCAAAATCTATAAGTTTCTATATCATCTTTGCAAGTTTTAGGTTTCAATATTTATTATTGAACATGGCTATCTTCAGAGATTTGGGATGGAAGCTTGGAGAACATTTGTACATGTTGTAATGATCTCTCATTATCTTTGAATGATTCGACATCTCGTACCTTTTATGTATGTTCTTATTTAGTTTTTCTTCAGTGGATCAATATTCAAGTTGTTCATATGTGGGACGATTTGCGCCCTAACAGGAAGATCAAATTTTTCAGCGCCTCACTCAGAAAAATCGAACTTCCACATGTAACTCGGTCTCCTGGTAGAATGATTATGCTGCCCTTGGGAATTTCAGCCTACTACCCACAATAAGTAGTGAAATGCCTTCTCTCTTCGCCTACGAGATCTCTCAATATTCAATTGCGCTCTGATACCATGTGAAAATTCCAATATGGAATCCTATTGCAGCAATTGGAAATTATTCTCCTAATTGTTACTTTAATTTAATAATTAATTTGTTGTTTTCTACGGTAAATACTCAATAAATCACACTGCAATATACACAAATAAAATTATGGAAGAAATGCTAACACACACATAAAAGTAACACAGTTATTTTTGGACAAAAGTCCTTGGGAAATCACAACTTGGGAAAATCGGTGCAACAGTTGAGGGTTTTATTATTAAGAAGTAGCGAAATAATCTGAGTACAATTTGAATGCTGAATACTATCAATCTTGTAGAGAAATATTGTCAAAAATATAGTGAGGAAGTTTCCTCACCCCAAAGGCAAATCTGATCTCTGACTGCAACTCTAAGTGAGTCATCCATACTGCCTTTACATTGGCTCTATGTCACCCTAGTATAGTCCCTTCTACGCTCAGTTTGGATCAGCCTATCCCCAAGCCATCTAGGCTGCTGTTGTCTGGGAAAATGTCTCTCCCAGTCCTCAAAACATTTATCTAGCTTCTAGCACTAGAACTCGGCTTTCCCCAGAAAAATCAAAACTGCCTCTAGAGGCTACTATGCTATCCGTACATTAGCCTCTCTGTGGCTCTTATATCTATTTATAAATGAACTCACCAGATCTGGAAATATTCCTCTGACTTCACTATCTATGTCCCTCTCTCACTGCTTTGATCTCTAGCTCTCTCTCCAACAACTGACCGCTGCTACTTTGGAAATTGACCTGCTCAGAAATCGAACCTCTCAAGTGTATTCTCCATCACCACATCGAACTCCTCTTATAATCCTATGTTGGAGCACCAATGGCCAAGATTAAAACTTAATCAATGGCTAGGATCATCTATGGGTCAATCCTTGTGAGTTTCTAGATGATTCATGCCTTGGCTTAATTAATGCTGATTAATTAACCATATTCCTTAAGTTTAGACTTAGGAAATACTTAAAAACTAGTTAATAATCTAATTAGGTCATTTCTAGGCAGAATTTCTGGAAATGATTTCTGGGTTTTGGTTATCTCATGTATTCTAGCCTCTCCACATATTTTCAAGGAAATAACACATCCGATGCTACAAAAACTAACACGAACATAGTTACATATTTCAATACTTCCTCTTAACTAGGGAGGTATTCATAATGCATACAAGGTACATGGGCATTCTAATACTAAAGAATTCTCATAAGAAGGGTCAGATTGGTAATCCATTTCATAAGCTATATTTTCATCTTATATCAGTGCATCTCGTCATATAAACCAACATTGACATATAACAAGGCCTTGATGAACAACTCTATCTCTCCACTAGATTAGAGCACAATGTTGGGGAGAAAAATGATTCATAGACACCTTCATCATTGTCTCTTAAGGAACATAGCTCATCTGGATGTTCATAATGTATGTCCTTTTAGGACCATTCCCATATTGGATTTACACATCCTTGTGGAATTTCCTCTTTGAATACCCTTTCCTATTATATTCCCTATCTCATCCTCAAAGAGTATCAATATTAGTCTCAGATGCTTAACCAATCCTCCATACTTTCTTCATAATGTGAAGAAAAGAATGATGTGTTTATTTCTCCCTCTCAACTAGGGAGGATCTACTCCTTCCTATTAAATAAATATATCCAAGCTCCCTCTTAACTAGGGGATTTTTTCCAACATCAGATATCTGCTCTTTGACGGAGATCATGGTACTATTTGCTGCTTTTAGGGCTTCTCATTTCTGCATCATCATGTCATGGATGAACTTCAACTTCTTCATCATGGAGACAACTTCTTTGTAGGGCTTCCACCATCTTGTAGATCACTTCCTTTTAACGAAACACAATGTTGAACCAATAGTCATGTCATCCTCTTTTCATTGGGAAGTGATCTTCTTCGTCATCATCTGGCTATCCTTCATACTGCTACCTCTTTCCAAGTCATATTCCTTCCATATTTTTCCATCCAAGTCTATGTCTACTAGTTGTAGGTGAAATTCTACAACCCTCTTCTAGCAATCCTATATCCAACCCAACCAGGTGCTTGCTTTCAAAAATAAAAAACTGAACTTCAAAAATATAATTAAATCTTCATGATGGCCTTTCATCATAATATCAACTTCTACAACATCAACATCCTGCATACTATTTGAACCCATCTCCAAGACATTTACTGTCAATGTTCTTATTCTTCATCATCTATATCAAGGTATTCATACCTTTTCCATGTAGATGTCATAGATAATCATTATATGGTTATCAGATGTTGATTACCCATCTTATATCAAGTGATTATAGGTACATATTTACAAACTCTTCTTCCATCTTCATCATATACTGCTTCCTTGGGATCTAAATATATAGTTCCTTCATCATAGGAACCACGGTTTCTAACCACCTCATATTCTCCATGGAGTCATGTAATGTTGATTCCATCATTTCATCATATAGAGGAGTTCAAGGCACATTGTATTTATGCCTTCATGTATGTTTCATAAGGAAGAGTCCCTTCTTCTTAAATCATGCTTATGAGATATATTATTCTAACCATTCTATCTTTATCCATCTATCAAAGTTAAAGAAATAATTCATACCTCTTCCTTCATGTGATCATATAGGCTTCCTTCAACACCTTCCTTTTCTTTACTTGAATATGAAAATGCTTCAACTTTGCTGCGCTTATCTATCACCATACCTTCATCCTTCTAAACTATGAATCCCACACTAGGTGGAATGTGACACTTGCTTCTTCCAAGTAGAGGTGAACCTTTTAACAAAGATTCCAATGGAGGATATTGATGATCCTTATTTAGAAAATGCTTCTTCATAATGATGATTAGGTGTGATGCTCTTCTTCTCTTTCTATTTTTCTATATGACTTGCTTCAACCATACAAACTACTACTTCCACTATCCTTTCATGCTTCTAATATGATGTCATCTCAATGCTGCTATACTACATCTTATCATGACTGTAATGCATCCTACCATGACTTGCTAACTTTCAAATAAACTAAATGTGTGAGAGACCTTCAATAGTAGAGGTTTTTTTAGAGTCTTCCTTCTATGACTTTCTCTTCCGGTCCTTCTACTTCTTCGTTCACATGGGCTTCACTTCTTTCCTTTCTTTTCTTGTTGCCCTTATTGAGTTTAGGGAAATTTATTTTGAAGTTCCCATATTCAGTACATTCATAGCAGTGAATTTTAGACATGTCAATTTTCTTTTCAAATTTCTTTCGAGGATCAAACTTTCCAAACTTTCCTTTCCTCCTTGTCATAGCTGCATATGCTTGTGATTTCTCATTTTATCCAACATCATTCTTTTCCTTTAATTTGGTTTCCTCAATATTGCATAATGACCATAGATCATTGAATGGAGTGGCTTCCTTCTTTCCATAGATGCTTGATACAAAATTTCCTCATTCATTCGGTAATGCATTGAATACAAGAGTGGTCATCTCTGGATATGACATTGTTTCTCCTAGCTCTTGTAGTTGATATTTTATTTGAGATACCTTCATGAGATCTTAGGCTACACCTTCCTCCCTTGATACTTTCATCTTGTATAGTTCAGTTCTTAACGATATTATTTCTCTTGTAGTACTTATAAAGAACAATTCCACCAACTTGTCAAACATTTCTTTGGATGTATTCAATGTTGCTATATAGGGGATGAGAGAATCATTGATTGATTCAATGAGGATCCTGTTGGGGTCTTAATATAGGTTTATAAATTCAATCACTTTTACATTTAATTGTCAATCTAGGGTCCTTCTGGTTATTTAAAGGATATCTGGCAAGGTATATGCAGGCCAAAGGTTCCCTACGCAATATTGAGAAATTACATAATATAAGGCCCAAAGAGTTCTACAAATCGAGTAACAAAAAATTTATAACACGCTCCTCCCACATCTACCCAAGAAATTGGCCAGCTGGGGTAAACATGCAACAAGAGGCCACTATGATATGATTCGACCTCCTAAGTCACGTTAAGGAAGTGGAACCGATGAAAACACACCATACATACATTCCACATCAGCCTTAGGACCCTCAGGAACAAATCTAATACTTCAAGCATCTTACCCTTGGGTCCCGCTGAACTTTTGGACAACTTCAACTTTGGAAGCTCTCACACTATATGCATGCCAGTGTCATGGGACCTCTGGATGCTTTCACAGGCCTACAAACCAACATCCAGGGACTCTTTTTGTCATTTTTGTGCCAGCTTCCCCAAGAATTAAGCCACATTTTTAGGCCCGGAGCCCAGGTCACTACCCAGAATGACATGATACCTTAAGAACAACAAATTAACAAGGAAATGGTAGTGAAAAATCAATCACTTGAATGAGACCTTGACAAGACCCCTACTAGCCATGACATACATTTCTTCAAACATATCAAGAATATGTAATCTACAGGTGTAAATAATAGATCTTAGCATAGGGTCTCATACTTAGCTGAGAATCGCTAAGAAGCATTGATGCCCCAACACATCAACTACCATTTCATTCATTAGGTCATAGATACATTGAACATTCATTTACAAGTAAAAACATGATGAGAGCCATACATAGCTACTATCATAAAAAAAAAAAATAACCAACATAATAGCAACATAAATACTCATGAAATCACAGCCATATAAACCACATATAAACCAACATAATACTCATAGATTTACAAGGAGAAATAACCTCATATTGATAATGAAAAATCCAAACCCAGGATGACACTTTCATGTTCCACCCGACCGTAGAATGGATGAGCCAAATCTCTCTTTAGCCATTCACCCCTGTGCCATATTCCAAGCATGAATGTGGGATCTCGTAGAACACATCAATAAAAAAACCATCAAGGGCTTCGAGAGGCCATCCACCTAAATCCATCAAATAGTGATTCCACCTCAAGGTTGGACATCACAAAACCATCATCGGATTAGTCTCCATCCAAGCCTTCCAGGGCTTCCAGAGTGTTTGTTCCAACCAAGGCTTCCAGGACTAGTAACTCAACCCATAGCTACCTCCGAGTCTCTAGAAATTTTGTCAAACCAAGGCTTCCAGGACCAGTAACTCAACCCACCAAGGGTTTCCAGAGGATTTTTCCAAGCAAGGCATCCAGGAATAGTAACTCAACCCAAGTTGTTAGAGGGCTTCAAGAGCATTTGTCCAACCAGGGCTTCCAGGAACTAATAACTCAACCTAAGCTAAACAAACATGAGAACCAACAAAAAAAAGCAAATAAACCCACAAACTCCATGGATATCTAGGAAATGGAAAGGCTAGGAAATCCAATATCAATCCTCCATTCCAGTGACAGATCATGATCAAAAACCCACACGCATATGCCATGCATGCCAAAGATAGAGAGGCAAACATACATGCAACTTAGTACCTACAAGAAAATCCCATTATAGCTTCTAATCATGATGTCCTCTTATGCTTTCCTTCTCTTCCTTTGCCTTCTTGCTCAAAAAATCAAAGTATGCCACACCTTCCAAGAGTGCTCCAAGAAAAATTTAATTCTCCAAGTGTATGAGAGAGAGAATAATGAGAGAGCTCCAAAACTGAACTTACAAAAGGTTACCAACTAATCCTCATAAGACTTTTTATGAATGAGGCCTCTATTTTCTTCATTTTCCTCCTCACATGCAATCTGTGACCTTTCACCTCCCTTTTCTCCTATTTTCCATTATTTTCATAAATAAAGGTGCCAAAAATGCCATTTTGCCTTTCCAAAGCCTTAGCCAGTTCCTTTGATAATTTTATTAGCCATTAATAACCAAATGAACACCCACACTAGGATGTCTTGCCCAACATTCAACTTGGAAGTGTCCCATCAACCATGGTTATTATTTTTCCTTTATTAACTTTTATTACATGGAATTTTCACCAGGGCTGTTACAAAACCATCCCCCTTGGGGGAACACCATCCTCGTTGTTAAACAACACCTATAACCACACAAATTTTGTAAGAAAAAAAATATACTACTGGTGGAGCTTTATAACTTAGCTCGACGTAGTATTTACAATGATCACCCTGCTGAAAAGCAAACCAATATGAAAACATAACAACATAACATCATAATGACATGACACCTATAGCTCTTATTGGAGCTTTAAATCATAGATCATGGTGGTATTTACATCCATATACATATGTACATAAATTGACATCACCAAAAAATATACCAAAGAATATACCAAGACATATACTAAAACACCATATCAAAGCACCGTGCCAAAACTGCTTTGTCTCAATCGACAAATAAGGAAGGATACATAGGACACATTGTTGATTTCTGGTAGCATCAAGTGTGATATAAGTCTCAAATTTTGCGAGGAGGTTTGGAAACATGTATTACGAATAACCCAGAAAGAGTTTTGAGTAATTCAACCCAGAGGAAATTTTATTAAAATAATTAACGAATTTTAATGGGACCCTAAAAGGGTATTAATATACGCTGTGGGTGTAACTTATAGAAGAAGATGAGGATCAAGAAGAAATGATCTTAGCCATTTATTAAATTCTAATCTGGCTCATTTAATTTCAACGAGGAGATTATTTAAGGAGGCTTGAGGGTCACTTGGAAAACACACAGAAACTTCAGAAGTTCGATTTTTCTGAAGCAAGGAAACTACTGGGAGAATTTCGATAGTGAGCTGTTGCAAAGAGGGGCATAGAGAGTTTTGGATGGAGGATCTTCTTTGGAGCCAAGAATACTCAGTAGATAAGCAGAAAGACACACAGAGGAGGCAACGCAGAGGGCAGAGAGGGTGACATAGAGCTAGGAAGGGCTCACGTAGTCCCCATGCAGAGCAGCGCAACAACTTCCAGTGCAGAGGTCCAAATTTGCTAAAGGAGCTGGCATTTCTAAGCCAGGAGCGCTAGAAAAGGCTCTTGAAGGCATATCATTTCTCAGTTGGGATGACGCAGTGACTTAGAGGTTGATGCATGGCCCACGCAGGGGTAGCGCAAAAGTAGCTAGGGAACTCGCAGTTCAACTGCTGGATCAGCCGGGATCAACAGTGTTGAGTGTGGTAATCTCACCGGTCTTTCTTGCCAAGTTATTTTCTCTGTAACTGGATTTCTAGGAGGGCATCCAAAGTTGTATTCAAAATACTTATGCATAATAATAAAAACCCTCAAATCTATTGCACGGTTTTCCCGCATTGGGTTTTTCTAGAGAGATTTGTCCAAAAAATACCGTGTCACTTGTGTGTATCTTTCTCTGTTGTTCTGTTCTTGTTTTGGGTAAATTAATTAATTAAGTGAAGGATGCAGTTGTATTAGCTTCGATATTTATTGTAGAAAGTAGTAGATAATTTGTTGTAGTAATTAACAAATAGGATAAGTTTAATAAGTTGTTGCAGTAATAGATTTTGGTGGAATTCTCAAATTTTCACATGGTATCGAAGCAATGCAGGTGAAGCAAGAAGAACAATGCTAGGGAACCCAACGTTGAGTAGAAGAGGGAGATCAAAAAAGTTGTAGGAGGTAGCATTTTGAAACCCCAGAGGGTTTACGTAGTCCTAGCCGGAGGGCTAATTTTTGAGGCAGTCTCTCTCTGAGTGACTCGACAGAGAGGAAGGACTCCTAGTTCGAAAGTTTGTCGGGGCAGAGGGAGTAGCGCTAAAGCCTCAACATGAGGAGAAGCTGGTGGGATGCAGTCATTCTACTGGCTATTTTGCTGGGAAGAAAGACTATAGAGAAGGAAGAAGCACAATTGAGGGAATTTCTTCCTCAGTAAAACTTCTCGCTAAGAAGTACGTTTTCTTATTCGTTGAGCAACAATAGTAAGAACCAGAGAGGAGAATTTTGACATTTTTTCAGTGGTAGAGATGGCAACCAGTGGATTGAGGGATGAGGATAGGCTAGATGGAGCATCCAACTATGTCATCTAAAAGGCAAGGATGTCATTCCTTCTAGATGAGCATGCCCTCAAGACATATGTCGAAAGCATGGTGGCTATGCCTGCAAATGTAGATCCATTGAAGAAGTACAAAGCTGAAATGGAAAGGAAAAAAAGAATTATCCTCGATGGAGTGAAGGATCATGTTGTTTGTCACATTGCTGGTAGAGGGAATGCTAAGGAAATGTGGGATGCATTGTCTACGCTTTATCATGGATCTTCTGAGCAGTGGAAGATGTACTTGGAGCAGAAGTTGATATCTGCTCAGATGTAAAAGGGGGAGCGTGTGGATCCATTCCTCATGAAGCTTCAGGAGACCCGTGATGAGTTATCTGCTGTGGGGTCTACACCTCAAGACTCAGAGTTGGTTAGACAAGCCCTTGATTCTGTCTCAGATTAGTGGCAAGTATTTGTCCAGAGTATCCTAGGTAGGGCAACTTTATCGAATTGGGATGAGATATGGGAAACTCTTAAGAAAGAGGAGTCGAGGAGAGACTTGGTCAACTATAAGCTTGATGGAAGCAACAATAGTGGGTTGAAGCAGGAGGAGGAGGAGGAGGATAATGCAACCCTTGCATCGAAATGAAAACAAGAGTAGTAAAGACGTAAGAAGGATGCCTCGAAGATAAAGTGCTTCAGGTGTGGTGATATGGGTCACTATGCAATTCAGTGTCCTCTAAGGAAAAAAAAAGATAAGAAGCACGATCCAAAGGTTGTGCCCATGAAGATTGAGGATGAAGAGTTCACCATGACAGCCAAGATACCTCCAGGAGGGAGGTGGGCTGATTTGGAGTTATAGTTCAAAGGAGCTACAAATCGATAGGATCCTTGAGGAGCCCACCTCTTGGATCAATTCCTTGCTACGAGAGCCTAGATTAGAAGTATCAGGGATGGACTAGTGTCAGATGATGCTAAGGAGTGTCAGAGAGATAGTTGTAGTGGCTAGGAGTGCCAGAGATTGAACAAAAAAGAGCAGAGTTGGAAATAGTGCAGATGGAACAAAGCAGAGGTAAACAACAACACAAAATATTTAGAGGGTCAATGCAGAGACTAGAACCATTCAGGCTCCAAAATTCACATGGTATCATACTGAACACAGTTAGTTCAACTATTTGGGATGTTTTTCTATTGTTGATGCAGTAGCAGCAACAATTTTCAATGCAAAGGCAGTTGGTAGTGGAAGTGCCAACAAAAACACGGATGCAGAATTTCGGAGGGAGTTGCAGTACAATTTTAGTGTTGATAGTGGCAGAGTTAGCAATAGTACAAATGAAAAATTTATGCAGTGGTTGGTAGAAAACATGTTAGACATCAACATCACAGAGGGAGATGTTACAAAACATATTGATGCTTTAGCAGGATGCATTTCTAGAGCACATTCCTCACTAAGAGGGAGTGTTGATTTCTGGTAGCATCAGATGTGTTCTAAGTCTGAAATTTTGTAGAGAGGCTTGGGAACATGTATTCCAAAGAAACCAGAATGTATTTTGGGAAATTCCACCCAGAGACAGTTTTATTAAAATAATTAAAAATATTTAATGAGACCTTAAATTTAAACTTAGGAAACTAAAATAATTAAAGGGTATTAATATAAACTGTAGGTGTAACTTCTAGAAGAAGACGAGGATCAAGAAGAAATGATCTTATCCATTGATTAACTTCTAATCTAGGCTATTGAATGTCAACAAAGAGATTATTTAAGGAGGCTTGAGGGTCACTTGGAAAACAAATAGAGAGTTAAGAAGTTCGATTTTATGAAGCAGAGCAACTTCCAGGAGAATTTCGATAGTGAGATGTTGCAGAGAGGGACAAAGAGAGTTTTGGCTAGAGGATCTTCTCTGGAGCCAAGGATAATCAAGAAAGAGACAGAAAGACACAAAGAGGAAGAAACACATAGGGTAGAGAGGGTGACGTAGAGCCAGGAAGGGCTCACATAGGCCCCACGCAGAGCAGCGTAGCAACATCGAGAGAAGAGGTCCAAATTTGCTGAAGGAGCTGACGTTTTTAAGCCAGGAGGTCTAGAAAAGGCTCCTGAAGGCAGATCTTAGTTGGGCTGATGAAGTGACTTAGAGGTTGGCACAAGACCCACACAGGGGCACCACATAAGTAGCTGGGGAACGCACAGTTTAGCTATCGGATTAGTCGGGATCAACAGTGTTGAGTGAGGTAATCTCACTAGTCTTTCTTGCCAAGTGATTTTCTCTATAACTGGATTTTCGAGAGGGCATCGAGAGTTGTATTCATAATACTTTTTTATAATAATAAAAACCCTCAGATTTATTGCACTGGTTTTCCCGCATTGGGTTTTGCTGGGGACATTTGTCCAAAAAATACTATGTCACTTATTTGTATTTTTCTCTATTATTATGTTCTTGTTTTGGGCAAATCAATTAATGAAGTGAAGGTTGCAGTTTTATTAGATTCGATATTTGTTGTAGGAAGTAGTGGATAATTTGTTTCAGTAATTAACAAATAGGAGAAGTTTAATCAGTTACTGCAGTAGTATATTTAGGTGGGATTCTTGAATTTTCACACACATCTGATCCACCATCTACCATGTAGATTCATTGGGCCCAAAGTGCTTCCATTGCACCTTAACTTTCTTGATTTATTGGTTCCAAAGCATGAGAACCTTTTTCTACAATATACACTGAGGCTCCAACTGGAAGTCTACATCTGGTTCCACGTGCAATACATACCAGTCAATCACATGATCAACTTCCTTAACATACTTCTTAAGCAATGATACATGGAAAAAATCATGGACTTTCACTGTTAGAGGCAGTGCAAGTCAATAGGCTACTGGCCTAATCCTCTCAGTGATACTGAAGGGTCCACAAAACTAGGGTGGAATCTTGGCACATGATCTAATTTGCAAGGAGCTCTTCTTCAATTTGATGCATAAATACACCTATTTCCCAACCCAGAACTCCTTGAACAACTATTCCGATTTTCATAGATATTTTTCCTATCCCATGATACCTTTAGACTCTTCTTGATCACTTGCATTTCCTATTCCATGTCTGCTAACATGTCTGGTCTAATCAACACCCTGTTCATTGGATCACTCGAGTTGATGGGAGTATTGCAACTCTTCCCATATAACGCCTCAAAAGGACTCATCCTCAATGACTCTTGATAACCATTGTTGTATGAAAACTCAAATGAGGGAAGATACTCCTCCCACTTCTGTTGTTGATGCATCACATACATCCCCAACATGTCCTCCAATATCCTGTTGACCCTCTTTGTATACCCATATATCTACGAATGATAAGTTGTAATGAAGGCCAACTCTATGCCCAAACCTGTAATAGCTCCTTCTAAAATTTGGAAGTGAACTTTGCATCCCTATCTGACAAAATCTTCTTTGGAACACCATGTAATCTGACCACATCCCTAATGAATACCTATGCCACATCGTTAGTTGAGAATGTAAAATTCACTAGAATGAAGTGTGCAACCTTTGTCAACCTGTCCACAACAACCATGATGGAATCATGTTGTCTCACTGTCCTCGACAACCCTGCAATGAATTCTATGGAAATGACCTCCCATTTCCACTCTGGAATCACAATCAGATGTAGTAGTCCACCTAGATGTTTACACTCTGCCTTCACACATTGACAATAAAAACACCTAGCCACAAACTCTGCTACATCCCTCTTCAAGTTTGGCCAATAGTAAAATCACTATATTGTAGTCAATGTCTTCTGGTAACATGGGTGACCCGAATAAGGTTTCAGATGAAACTCCCTCAAGATCACCTTCTTCAGCTCACTGCTATCTAGCACATATATCATGTCTCTGAACCTAACCAATACATTTGTTGTAAGGCAATAATCCACATCCCATGCACCTGCACCTATACTTGTAACTATACCTGTGCCATCACCTATAACTGCACCATCACCTGTACCTATGCCTATACTATCACCTGTACCTGTACCTGTACTCTACTACAACCTGTGCATAATCTCCATGTACCTGATATCTTGCAGACCTGCGTGCAAGACTATAGCCTGTAAGTCTGTCCCATAAGAGCTCATAGATGCTAAGTGATTTACTTGTATCCTCCTGCTAAGAGCATCTGCCACTCTGGTTTCTTTGCCTTTGATATACCTGATCTAAAAATCAAACTCACTGATCATATCCGACTACCAAGCCCGCCTACTATTCAAATTCAGTTGGTCAAATAGATACCATAAACCACTGTGATCACTCATCAATGTAAACCTCCTGCCCAGAAGATAGTGTCTCCACATATTCAATGCATGTATAATCGATGCCAACTCAAGATCATGTGTGGGGTAATTATGCTCATGCTCATTCAACTTTTGCGACTCATAACATGCCACCTCTCCATCCTGCATAAGGACTCCACCAATTCCTTTCTTGCAAGAATATCTACATACTACAAACTCTTTGTCCAGATCTATAATCTTTAACAATGGTACATGTCTCAACAACTTCTTAAGCTACTCAAAACTAGCCTCAGACTCCTTTGTCCATTCAAACTTCTTACCTTTCCTCTGCAATGATGTGATTGGATAAACAATCTATGAGAAGTTCCTAATGAACCTCATATAATAGCCAACCAACCCCATAAAATATCTCACCTCATCCAAATTCTTAGGAGCTACCCACTCCATGATGGCTCTTATCATTTTTGGATCTACTGCAGATCCCCATTTGAGACAACATGTCTAGACTAGTGTACCTCAGTCTAAAAGAAACTACATTTGTTGAGCTTAGCATACAACTGATGCTCTCTCAACAATATGAACGCTGCTTGTAAATGCTCGACATGCTCTTCCTCATTTTTATAATATACCACTATGTCATCAATGAACACATTAACAAACTTATCCAGGTATGGAAACAACACACTATTCATCAACCACATAAATGTAGATGTAGCATTAGTTAAGCCAAATGGAACTACAACAAACTCATAATTCCCATACCTGGTCTAGAAGGTTGTCTTGTAAATGTCCTCCTCTTTGATGCATACCTGATGATATCTGGATCTCAGATCAATCTTCGAGAACATCGGCTGCTCCATTCAACTGATCGAACAAGTCATCAATCCTCGGTAATGAATACCTATTCTTGATGGTCACTTTGTTCAATAACCTGTATTCAATGCATAATATGAGAGTACCATCCTTCTTCTTCATCTATCATATATCTAATATTTAGCTCGTAAATTGTTTTTTCCCTGTCATCAAAGTATCTCTCTGACAAATACTTCTTCTTGAATAGCTGCTCAAACTCACACCAAGTCAAATCCTCCACATGAATATATCTGATGTTGTTCACATCTTCCCACAAAATGCTTTCCTTACCTTTTAGACTGAATGTAGCCACCATACCTTTCATGTTCTTTGAATAGTCATGCAACCTGAATAATTTCCTCACACCAAGAAACCATGCCTCTACATCCTTTGGTTTCTTAATCTCTCCATCAAATGTTGGCGTCTTTTATTTCTTAAACTCATCTCGTAATCATCCCCTATCAATCCTTATGTAAGGATGATAATGATATCGATCATCATGCCAGTCATAACTGAAACTAGAACGGTACCTGTGTCTATCCCTTCTTCTCTCTGGAGTGTCAAAGAATCTTCCATCTCTAACCATGTCATCTCTATCTGACCTATGACCACCATGCAACCTACTACCATATGCCCCATTAGTTCTATCCTCCTGCTCATAGCTGATATGACGTGGTCCCTGTCCCTGCAAATTTGACAAGCTCTAAATTATCACTACATTTACCTCTGCTAAATTCTCTTGTGCTTGCATGATTATGTCATTATCTGCCTTACAACTACTTATTTCTTCCTTTAAGCTTCTAAGTGTAACTGCCAAATTGGAAGAGTTCCCAACACCATACTTCTCTTCTGATTCATAAGGAGTGTATTTGTAGTCAACCATCTTGTTAGCCATTTGATATTTCTTCGTACAAGGTATATCATGCCAGCTAAACCGAATCACAATAAACCAACATACCTTAGTATAGCTCGGGGAGGATACGTTGTCTGCAAGATCAACAAATCAGTGTGATACATGTATAACATAATCATGACAACATATAGAAACATAACACATAAGCATATAACCATGCAACCATCATTCTAGCTAGGGTCCAGTCGTTAGTGCATGACCTTAACAACAACGCAAAACACAAACTCATACATGACAAAAACTATTACATCACTGTACATTTGACCACATGCAAACATGAACATGCATAAGTAATGCATAACCAACCATACACATGCATAAACACATGTAATCAAGCATAAAAGAATAATACTGGGAACCAAACCTACAAGAATGATACATGCAACCAAGCATACAAGAAATGCAACCAAACATACAAGAATGGAACCAAGCAACATATAGCAACATGTAAGCGACATATAACAACATGTAATCAATCATACACTCACAACAATGCACTCCACAATAATAACATCAAGTTCCACATGACGACATCACTACAACCATGATCAACATTATGCAAATGCAACAAGCACATGTAATGCAAGTGTAAGAGACACACATGAAACTGACATGCATGCATGACCAACACACAACCCATCCAGTCTGAGGGGTGAACCATGCTCTGATACCTCTATGTAACACCCTCCTCCCACATCTACCCAAGAAACCGGCCAGCCGGGGTAAACATGCGACGAGAGGCCACTATGATATGATTCGAACTCCTAAGTCATGTTAAGGAAGTGGAACCGATAGAAACACACCATACAGACATTCCGCATCAGCCTTAGGACCTTCAGGAACCAATCCAACACTTCAGGAAGCTTTCCCTTGGGTCCCACTGAAATTTTGGACAACTTTACCTCTCGACGCTCTCATGCTATAGGCATGCCAACATCGATGGACCTATGGGCGCTCTAACAGGCCTATAAGACAACATCCAGAGACTCGTTTTGTTAGTTTTGTGCCAGCGTCCTGGAGAATTAAGTCACATTTTTAGGCCCGGAGCCCAGGTCACTGCCCAAAATAACATGATACCTTCAGAACAGTAAATTAACAAGGAAATGAGAGTGCAAAAGTAATCACTTGCATGAGACCTTGATTGGACCCCCACTAACCATGACAAACATATCATCAAACATATCACGAATATGTAATCTACAGGTGTAAATAACATATCCAAGCATAGGGATGTCATACTTAGCCGAGAATCACTAAGAAGCATTGATGCCTCAACACATCAACTTCCATTTCATCCATTAGGTCACAGATAATTTGATCATTCATTTACAAGTAAAAATATGATGAGGGTCATGCATAGCTACTATCATAAAACATATAAATAACCATCATAATAGCAACATAAATACTTATTAAATCACAACCATATAAGCCACATATAAGCTAGTATAATACTCATAGATTTACAAGGAGAGATAACCTCATATTAATGATGCAAAATCCAAACCCAGGATGGGACTTCCACGTTCCACCCAACCATAGTATGGCTGAGCCAAATATCTCTTCTGTCATTCACTCCTGTGCCATATTCCAAGCATGAATATGGGATCTTGTAGAACACATCAATAAAAAAACAATCTAGGGCTTCCAAAGGCCATCCACCTCAACCCATCAAACAGTGATTCCAACTCATGGCCACACATCACAAAACCATCATCAGATTGGTCTCCATCCAAGCCTTCCACGGCTTCGAGAGCATTTTTTCCAATCAAGGCTTCCAGGACTAGTAACTCAACCATCAATTGATGCTAGGCTTACAGAGTGTTTGTCGAACCAAGGCTTCTAGGACTAGTAACTCAACCCACCAAGGATTTCCAAAGCATTTTTCAAACCAAGACTTCCAGGACTAGTAACTCAACCCAAGATGTTACAGGGATTCCAGAGCATTTGTCCAACCGGGCTTCTGAGAACTAATAACTCAACCCAAGCTAAGGAAACATGAGAACCAACCAAAACAAAAAAGGGAAATAAACCCACAAACTCCATGGCTATCAGGAAATGTCAAGGCTAGAAAATCTGTTGTCAATCCAAGAAATCCTCCATGCCAATGACAGATCATGATAAAACAATCCACATGCATATGCCATGCATGCAAAAATTAGTGAGGAAAACATACATGCAACTCGATAGCTACAAGCAAATCCTACTATAGTTGTTGATCCCGATGTCCTCTTACACTTTCCTTCTGTTCCTTTGACTTCTTTCTCAAAAAATCCAAGTATGCTACACCTTCCAAGAGTGCTCCAAGAAAACTCTAAGTCTCCAAGAGTATGAGAGAAAGAGAATAATGAGAGACCTCCAAAACTGAACTGACAAAAGGTTACCAACTGACCCTCATAAGCCTTTTTATGAATGAGGCCTCGATTTTCTTCAGTTTCCATTATTTTCCTTCATTTTCCTCCTCGCATGCAACTTGTGACCTTTCACCTCCCTTTTCTCCTAATTTCCACTATTTTCATAAATAAGCATGCCAAAAATGCCATTTTGCCTTTCCAAATCCTTATCCATTGCCTTTGCCAATTTCCTTAGCCATTAATAACCAAATTAAAACCCGCGGTAGGATGTGTTACCCAACATTCAACTTGGAATAAGTGTCTGCTCAACCACAGTTATTATTTTTCCTTTATTAACTTTTATTACATGGAATTGTCACTAGGGCTGTTACAAAAGTAAATGACACCAACTCTAAGTAACCACAATCTAAGGTAACAACAATCTAAAATAACAGAATTATAATAAAGCAACAAAGAAATTAACAACAATAATAAAGCATTAACGATACAATTGAAAAGCATACCTATACACACGGTCTGTATCCAACGACACCTGATCAAAAGAGTGGGCTCAACTCTCTGATCAGGGATGCCACTGAGAGTTATAGACTACACCGAGTTAGGATATTGCTAATATTGTCATTAATTCATAAAAATAATTACAAACTAAATTTTTGATGTTACACATGAAAGGAAAATCCTTCAATATCTGATCTTCTCTATATGTGTTATCTCCCTTTTCTCTCTTATTTGTGTCTTTTAAATACACAAACAGAAAACTAATTACAAAATGGTTTCCCTTACAATTTAGATTGATTACAAAATCTTAATAAGGAAGATGAGATATGAGAGATCTTTCCATCATGATTCAAATGGAACAAGTCGAATCTGGTATTATAATTGGGGCAATTTGGAAAATGGCCACAACATAAAATATATGAAATGTCCTTCGAAGAACCTTGATTTTTTATCAATCCAAACCGAGTTTTGAAAAACTGGTCATTGTAAAACTAATTTGGTCTACTTTTCACAAAAATCATGTCTCTAATTTTCAATATTCATCTTCATTTTCCCAAAACGTCCAACACAAAATTGTCATTTTTTATCCCAACTAATTTCTAAGTTGGAATATTTATTATGATTTGAAGATCAAATTTGCAATTAGGAAGAGATCTTGGAGGCTAAAATCGTGAGTGATGCTATAAAACATTCATTAATAAATCATTGTTGGCAAAATCATGGATACTAATCATCAATTTATTAAAAATAAAGGAGAACAAGTATTACTTATCCACAAAAGTATAAATAATTATGAAATGAAATTATATAATAAATAACATGATAAATAATGGTAGAAATAGATGAAATATGTGTCAAGAAATGACAATAATAATGATAAATTTGTGGCCCAAAAGATCCTTTAAGCCCTTATTTATCCCTTCATATATTTTTATAGTGATTGATATTGCTCTTGTGGAGATTTGGATATTAAGCCCTCGACATATTCAATAACTTCATTTTCTATGAGGATCGAATCTATTCTCTCCATCTATGTAAGGTAGTTCGATGTCCCAACAAGTTTGTTGTTATCCTTGTAGAAAGTAGTCTATTGGTTTGTAGATTGAGACATAAAATATTAAGTACTTAATTTTTAAATGAATATGCCTCCTTTGATGATGATGTCTTCCACTAGATGCCTTTCTTGATGATGACATTCCTTCTTTAGGATGGCAATGCTACTTCTTCAAGATAAGGGGAGATGTATTTATTCAAAGATGCTTGAGGTTCGATCCTTTCTTCAATGTGAGGGAGATCACTTTGTTCCCTTTGATGATGATGAAGTTCTGGTCTTGCTTCCTTTTGTTGATAATGTAGAATGAGGATACTTCAAGAATACTTCAAGTGTGTATGATTCCTTCTTTCTTTGAATGGAGGAAGGGTCCTTGAGGTCTTATTTTTCTTCCAATAGTTCTTCCATCAAGATGATAGGGTCTTTGTGATGTGTTGACCAGTGCTCCTTGATACTTCTAGTTCTCCTTTATTATTTGGTTTCCTTGATGCTCTTATTATGATCGACCCTTTTGTATCGTTCTTTAATTGAATGATCTTCAAGCCACCTTTCCTTGTCACCTTAGCTCTGATACCATGTTGAGAAATCTAGGGAAGCTAGATTAGGGTGATTTCTCTTTACTTGATATATTCTTGTGATGTTCTTTTACTTTAACTTGATGTACTTGCAATTAACTTCTTATTTACTTTATTATTTTAGTGTTCTTATCATCAAACAATTACCAAACTATGAAGATCAATAGAACAAGATGACACAAGATATAGGTTTCTAGCTAGGGCCAAAACCTCTCCTAGAGAGGAAAACCCACAAGAATTCTTCTCTTCTTATAGAATATTCAAATGACAAATTCCAAGACCTTTAGACTCTAGACCAAGACCCCTCCAATACCAAGTCAACCTTCCCTTTTGATGAACTTCTCTTTCACAAATTCAACCCAAGTAAAACCCTTCTTCTTTGGCATAACTTTGACCCCTGCAACATATTTCACTTCCTTCTTCATATCTACAATTTTTTGGCCTCCTAGATTTGCAATTTTTGGCCTCCCTGTAGTTGTGGAAATTTCGCATTTGTGGTAGTAATATGGAAAAATAGGTCCCCTCTTCCCTTCGCTGGAATTTCTCTCTTCTTCTAGGTGATGTGGCTTGTTAACTTGATATTTTGTGACCAAAATTCAACCTATTATGATGACTACAATTTCAGTCTTTTCTGCAATAGAATGATGCCCTAATTCCTTCACACGTGCAAGATAATTTGACAAAAAATTCATATTTCAGCTTCTCTTGTTGTCTCCTTGTTTCTCTTTCTTCTTCACTCCCTTTTCTCCTTTTCCTTGTTGAGATCAAACTTAGATGGATGCTCTTCAAATTAGGTCAAATATCATCTTATATATAGGCTTCTAGGGAGCCATAATGAGGCCGACTTCATCATGGTAGGACGAATTGTCTTCTTGTAGGCTGACTTTGTCTTGGAGGGAGATTATGACATTTTTTACTCTAAATAAATTCTTTTTACATGATACACAATGCCCAATAAGATCTTTTACATATGACAACGACTCTTTGACTCTTTGAAAAATCCCTAGAAACACACAATGAGTGCTTGACCTATAAATAAAATGACCTCAATCATGAAACCCATCCTACAAAAATAATAATAATAAATTTTCTTTCTCTTTACATCAAATACATAAAATCAAGAGTACATAGGATATTTAACTATTATAACTATAACATAACTACAGCTATAGTTCATAACTATATAATTATAAATATAACTATAATTCATAACATAATTCATATAATTATATAACTATATATATTTAACTATTATAATTATAATATCACATAACTATATATAATTATAGTTCTGTATATTTGTTTATAACATAACATACTTTTATAACTATTTAACATAACACACACACATATATAGTTACATATGTTATGTTAAATAACTTTATGTTATGTTATATAGTTATAGAACTATGTTATGTTACAACCAACTTATAGATAGAACTATAATATATAGTTATGTGATGTTATAATTATAATAGTTAAATATATAACTATAGTTCATAACATAGCTATATAATTATATAACTGTTATATCTATAACATCACACACACACACATATATAACTTGACTATATATAACTATAAATTATGTAAAACATAACATGATAACTATAACTATGACATGACATGATAAAAAAATTTATAATAATATTTGAAATTTTAATGTGGTATTTAAACTTTAATTTTAATTTAGAATTTTAATGTGTTAAAATTTCTTGTGGAAGGTAAATTTATGATCTATTCAAATTCAATCTATATGATAAGGTATATTTTGAGCATGGACATACATACTTACACCTTGCCCCCACATTGGGCTATAAAATGCGCCTCTTGGCGCAATAACATAAATAATTTCTAATGTTGTTCATAACCAAGATCCAATTGAATTATCATTTTTAGTAAAACAATATCATATCAACTTGGTTAAATTATTAATGGATTAAATTCTAGATCTCTACTGATTCTAAAATCTAAATTATGGGATTATGGTATTCACATAAGGATTTGAATTTTGTTTACTTTATATGTGCACTAGATTCACCTTGCACACACCATCACTACTAACCAATTTTCTTTACTAACCATTACAAGTAGAGTAATTGAGGCTTATATGTTACTTTGAAAATTTCACTCAAACATATGTTATCTAGTATCAGAAACAAACTACGCCTAGTAGGCAAACTAGCATAGATTTTATCTAGCTCTCGTGTGATCCATTTCTATGGGGCCCTAATATCCTCGACTATGATATTGGCTATACTTCCATTCCATAGAGGGATCAACACTGCAATTTGATCCTCATCTTCACCCTCTTGAGGGTCTACAAATCATAAACATAATTTAATATATATAACAAACTAGAAACATAATAACATATACATTAAATTCAAACACATCAATTGAAGACGATTTAAAAATTAAAGACAATTTCAAGAAATAAACACATAAAGTTTAAATAGGATTTAAAATAAAATATGTATATCTGTAACAAGTGAAGAAAGTCCATTATCCGTAGCAAGATCACCAATAGAGATAGAAACACTAGCCCTTACACTTCGACTAGTGTCAGAGGGAGGATCTATGAGTGGAACAAAAATTCTAGTATGGATATGTGATCTAGCCTCACCATGTATAACAAATACCTCGACACTCCGATGGGTTGTGGTTTGGGGGTGTATAGGAGGTGGCTCTTCAAATTACACATAATACTTATAAACTATTCCAATAAAAAAATGTTGACATAGAAAGAATGTTGATAAAAAAACAATGTATAAACTCAAGTAGAATAATCTAGGCTAAAGTCCTAAACTAAATGGAGTGTCTATTTTGATAAACTATCAACCAAAGTATTGAGTTCCATGTAAACATAATTCAAAAATGTGATTGAAAATATAACTTACACTTTTTCCCATTTATAAATAATGCATTGTATTCATAGAGTAGAAATATGTAAATATATGTAAAAAACTGAAATAAACCTATTTGTAAAACTAATAAAACTTCATGCCAACCAAATACTCCATAAGAAAAGTTCTTATATGTTAGAAAAATATATATTACAAAGAAATGGAACACATAAAATATTGCAGAAACACAAACACAGAAAATGCATAAAACAAGAGAGACATAGATATATGTGGTTCACCCAATTTGGGCTACGTCCATGGAGAAACAACCAATCCTTCCTTTTATATTATCCAACAAAATGAAGAGATACAACCTACAACCGATCCGCTGTAATTTCCTCTTCGCTCTCACACAGTCTCCTCTCTCTTTCTCGCTCAAAATACACATCTACATAGCCGCAATATAATCCCCTCATATACAACAAGGGGTTTCCTTCTAGGAAAAAAAACCCTAAATTAAACATAACTTCTATCATCAGATCATTTTCTTAATGAACGACTTAGATTGACTATGAAATTACAATATTTTACAAGGAAATTTTACATCTATTTTTAGCTTCGGGGCTGTTGCCCCATAATCCATGTTGGGGGGGTGGCTCATAAAAATTGTCATTTCCCCCTGTGAACCCTCCTGGCAGTGAGAAAATGGGAGGAGTTTCCACCCCATTATGAACTGGGGTCCAATACAGTGATACCTATGAATAAAGAAGATAATCAGGCTCCACACCCAACAATCTCCCACTTGGAGACTGATTATAACAACTCCATCGCTGCTTCATTTGCTCGAAAATGACTCCACTCTGGACCTGGTTGTTTCTCATATTCATCATCATACTTGAAGACCAATTGAAACTGAACAGAATCTCAGTTTCTCCCTGGTTATAACTTTTGGTAACATATCTGCAGAATTCTAGCTAGTGTCTATCTTTTCTAGCTTCAACTGTCCATCTTCTAACACTGACCATATGAAATGGTACTTGAGCTATATACGTTTAGTCTTGGAATGAAATTTTGAGTTATTTTCAAGATGAATGGCACTCTGGTTGTCACTGTATAACCTGCCCAACTCCTGCTTCTTACCTAATTCATCCAGAAACCTTTGTAACCAAACCATTTCTTTACTAGCCTCTGTATTAGCAACATACTATGCTTCCGTCATTGAGACTGCAACAATACTCTACAATTTTGAAACCAAATTGACAATTGTTCTACCTACAGTAAACATGTACCTTGTGGTGCTCCTCCTATTATCTCTATCACCTGCCATATCTGCATCAACATATCCCTGTAGAGCAATGTTTGAACCACCAAAGCATAATGCTTGATATGTGGTACCTCTCAAATACCTGAGAATCCACTTAACTTCCATCCAATGTTTCTTTCCTGGATTTTTCATGTACCTTCTTACAACTCCCACTACATGTGCAATATCAGGCCTTGTGAAGACCATTGCATACATTAAGCTTCCAACTTCTGATGCATATGGAAATTTAGACATATAATCCATCTCTTCCTGAGTCTTGGGACACATCTCCTTACTTAGTTTGAAATGGCTAGCCAAAGGTGTAGTAACTGGTTTTGTTTTCACATATTAAATCTTTCCAACACCTTTTGTATGTACTCACTCTAAGACAATGTTAATTTGAGATTTTTCCTATCTCTAGTTATTCTCATACAAAGGATTTGCTTTGTAGCACCCAAATCCTTCATTGCAAATGAATTTTCCAATTTTCCTTTGAGCAAATTTATTTCTTTCATGTTAGACCCTGCAACAAGGATGTCATCTACATACAATAATAATACAATATAGCTGCCATCATTTTGCCTTTTGAGATAAACACAATGATCATATTGACATCTAGTATAACCTTGTTCAGACATAAACCTATCAAATTTTAGATACCACTACCTTGGAGCCTATTTTAAGCCATACAAGCTCTTCTTCAACCTACACACTAGTTTCTCCTTCCCTTCGACCTCGTATCCTTGTGGTTGCTGCATATAGATCTCTTCCTCCAAATCCTCATGAAACTCTATACCTTTCTTCTGTGCAAACCCAGTCACCAAGAGTCTAGCTTTATACCTAATTCTACCTCCATCTTCTTCCTTCAACCTGTAAACCCATTTATTTTGCAATGTTGGTTTACCTACAGGCAACATGACTAAGTCCCAAGTTTGGTTATGTACCAAGGAGTCCATCTCTTCTTTCATGGCTAGCTCCCACTTCTTCCTGGTTTCTACCTACACTGCTTCTTCATAACATTATGGTCCACCAAAATCAATCAACAATACATAATATAATGAAGGATAGTATCATTCAAGGGGTCTACTTATCCTGGTAGATCTTCTAACACCACTTTTAACTGTTTGAGGTGCCTTTTGTTGTTGTTGATATGGCTGTTGATTATTATGATTTTTAGGCACCTTTACTTTTTTTGTGATCTCATAAAGCACCATGTATTCTCTGTTTTCTTTGTCCTTTTTCTTTTCTAACATTTGATCCTTATACAAAACCTTTTCATTGAATATGACATATCTTCTCCTCATGATTTTGTGATTTTCATAATCATATAAGCGATAATCGAAATCATTAACACTATATCCAATAAAGGTACATTTCTTTGAACTTGCATCAAGCTTTGTTCTATTTGATTTATTAATTTGGACAAAGGCTTTACAACCAAAAATCTTTAAAAATGAGTAGTTTACCTTTTTACTTGTCCATGTCTCCTCTGGAATACCTCCATCCAAGGAACTTGAAGGCCCTCTATTTATTAGATAAACAACAGTATCTATAACATTTGTCCAAAATTGTAAATGTAATCATGTATGCAATCTCATGCACTTTGCATGCTCCATGATTGTCCTGTTCATCCTTCCTGACACACCATTTTCTTGTGGTGTTCCTAGAACTATCTTCTCTCTTCGAATTCCATGCTCTGAACAATACTTATCAAACTCTTTGATGCAATATTGACCTCCATTGTTTGATCTGAGACACTTCGACCTTTTTCCTATCTCATTCTCAACAAAAGATTTCCATTTCTTGAAAGTATCAAATACATCATATTTATTTCGAATACAATAAATCAGGGTTTTTTTGGTTGCATCATCAATAAAAGTAACATAATATCAAGAACCATTGAGAGATGATACATGAGCAAATCCCTATACATCTGGATGCACAAGCTCTAATTTTTCGCTCTTCTTTTATTTTCCAACTTTGAGGAATCTGACTCTCTTATGTTTTCCATAAACACAATTCTCGCAAAATTCCAAATCAATATGCTTCAAACCTGGCAACAAATTTCTTGAGCGAAGAATTTACATCCCCTTCTCACTCATGTACCCAAGCCTATGATACCACATTATTATATCTGATTCTATAGAGGTTAAAACATTAACATAAATAGAAATACCATTGCATAAATACAATGTACCAACCTTTTCTCCTTTTTCTATTACTAGGGCTCCTTTAGTGACCTTCCAGGTTTTATCTGTAAAAGTAGTTACACAACCTTCACCTCCCAACTACCTGTTGAAATTAGGTTTTTCTTCAAATCTGGAACATGCTTTTCCTCCTTCAATAGCCATTGGTTTCCATTATGTTGTTTTATGAAAATTTTACCCATTCCAATGATTTTACAGGGTTTATCATCACCCAAACGATACTATCCAAAATCTCCTTGACCATAGTCATGAAAATGTTTCCGATCAGGTGTGGCATGGAATGAGGCCCCTAAATCTACCACCCAGGTATCAATAATATTTTCTAAAGAAAGAATCAAATCATCTTGAAACAAATCACCTGTAACATTCACTTCATAATTTTTTTCTTGTCACACGTCTCCTTCTTTTCCCTTCCGAGACTCACAATCTTTCTTCATGTGTCCTTTCTTCCTGCATTTCCAGCACACTACCCCGATCTAGACTTGGATCTGCCTTTCCTCGACTTCTGCAATATCGTGGGCTCTTTCCTCTTTCCATTTTTCTTCCCCTAGTCTTTGTATTCAAAGCATTACCTAATGTCTCACTCGAGCTTTTCCATCGCATTTCCTCACTAAGGATTCCACTAACAACATCATCAAATTTTAAAGTACTAGGTCTAGAGATAGAGTTACTAATGGTCATAACTAAACCATTACAATTTTTTGGCAATGAGCAAAGAAATAACAGAGCCCTAACTTCATCATCAAAAGTTATCCCTACAAAAATTAACTCACTGGTAACCGTATTAAATTCATTTAAATGATCAGCAACAAATCCACCTTCTGACATATTCATATTAAATAAATGCTTCATAAGAAATACCTTATTTGAGGCTGAGAGTTTTTCATACAATTTGGCCAATCTAGACATTAAACCCTCTATTTTCATTTCCTTTGAAATATTAAAGTCTATCGATGCTGCTAGGTACAACCATATTGTTCCAAGTGCCTTTATTTCGAGAATATCCTATTCTATATCTGTCATACTCATCGACTTCTTTGTCTTTCCGCTCAATGGTAGGTACAAATCTTTCTGATACAGATAATGTTCCATCTACATCTTCCACAACTCGTAGCTTTGGCTGTTAAATTTTCGACCCTAAACCTACCATCTTCTGCCATTGCTTCCACTCGAACCAGGAACTGTTCTCTCCTATGAGTTTACTAGCCAGATAGACCTTTGACTCTGATACCAGTTGTTAGAAAATTATATATTACAGAGAAATGGAACACATAAAATATTGTAGAAACACAAACACGTAAAATGCATAAAACAAGAAAGACATAGATATACATGGTTCACCAAATTTGGGCTACGTCCATGGAGAAATAGCCAGTCTTTCCTTTTATATATTCCAGAAAAATGAAGAGACACAACCTACATCTGATCCACTGTAATTTCCTCTTTGTTCTCACACAATCTCGTCTCTTTTTCTCGCTCAGAATACACATCTACATAGTCGCAATACAATTCCCTCATATACAACGAGGGGTTTCCTTCTAGGGCAGAAATTCCTAAATTAAACATAACTTATACTGTCATATCATCTTCCTAATGAACGACTCAGATTGACTATGAAATTATAGTAATTTACAAAGCAAATTTACATCTATTTTTAGCTTCAGGGGTGTTGTCCCCGAACCCCCACCAAGGGGGGGGCTCATAAAAAATGGCATCACCCCCTCTGGACCCCCTTGGTGGCAAACAAACTTGAGGCATTGCCACCCCATTATGAACTGAGGTCCAAGGCGACAACATCTATGAATAAAGAAGATAATCAGGCTCCACACCCAACATTATAATGCTTGATTTTGACACATGACATGTACTAGGTGCAAGCACATAAAGACAATGTTTCTGATATGACACATTACATAATGAAACAACATGGTACAAATTAGAAAAGAGTCAAAATGCTTGTATATACACTTTAAATGCATTTCTTTTATCATGGATTTAATGTATTTATCACTAATGCATTATTGAAACACACACACACACACAGTTATGCTAGGTTGTGTTATATTGTTAAATAAAAATATAGGAAGTGTAAGTTACAAAATCGTTACTCAACTAATAAATTTAATAAGGGTGGGAACTAAGAGATCTATAGTTGTCATATCATTAAATTAAATAATTCTACAAATATGAGCAATGGAAATTTTAAGGAAAATTACAGTTTATAGATCAATTCGAGTATTAAAACGTTGTTGAGCATCACCCATCTTATATTATTATGAAGAGAACATTATGTTAAATTATTTATAAAATTATGTTAAATATTATATATATAGGTGTGTGTGCGCGAGGGCGAGAGAGAGAAAACGAGAGAGATGTTATAGCTATAACTATGTTATAGTTATAATATACTTTACAACTTTATATATACTAGATCTTATAAATAGAGTTACAGTTATATATATATATATATATATATATATATATATATATATATATATATATATATATATATATATTGATTAAATAAAAACATTTTTGTTTTTTACTTGAAATTTAGTTAATATTTCATTTAAGTACAATTAATTTTATAAAACAAATAACTATATTTATTATTAAAAAATATTTAAAATCTAAATTTATTTAAATAAATAAAAAAAGAAATAAATTTCTTATTTCATTTAATAGAAGTTCACCATGAGCAACCATATTCATTATTTCAATTTAAAACTCTTAATTTATTTATTTATTGGTTGTAGTTTAATTGTTTTATGTTTTGAAATTTTTTTGGGCATATTTCTCGTCAAATTTGTTCAAAATTTAAAGTACATTTTTAATAACTAAAAAGTCAAATTATAAAAAAATTATTTCACTTAATTCCTAAAAAAAACTTTAAAATTTAAAATAATTAAAAAATAAAGTATTGCCATAGAAAATATTTATAATAAACATGTTGCTATTGCAGATAACATATACAATGAAATTAAAAAAAATTATTTAAAACCTAAATTATATTTGTTTTTGGCATTTTTCAAGGGTTTCCTTGTGACCTTTTAAGTTGTTATTGGTCTTCAAGTGTTTTCTTAGTGGTTTTCTAGGTTTTCTTTTGTGGTTTTCAAGAGTTTTCTTGGTGGTTTTTTGTGGTTTTCATGGTGGTTTTTGTGATTTTTTTCTGTAGTTTTGGTATGTTAGGTTTTTTTCCAAATCAATTTATTTTATTTTGTAGAAAAAAATAAAAAAAAGAGACAAAAATGATAGGAAACCTACCTCTACTTGAGCCTCTGGGTCGTTGGCGGGGTTGATGGGTAGCTTGATTGAGTTCCTCCATCTCAGTCAAGTTTACAAATCTTCCATCGAACTCCTTTTCCTCACACTGTCTGAGAAAATTGACTTGTGCAGGTCGCGACTGAGATTTTTTAATTAGAAATAATGCTCAATCCAGCTATATTTTTTGATTGAGCCATATGCTTGATTGAAAAATACAACTCGATCTAACCATAACTCTCGACCAAACCATTAACTTGGGTTATAAAACGACTCGATCGAGGGTTTGTTTAAACACTCGATCATACTATTTTTAAGCTCCTCAACAACTCAATTGAGCGATAAAAAATATAACCTAGCTCCATGCTATCACCCAACTCCATCTCTCTCCCACCTCTTTCTCCTCCACTCTCCCCCCTCTCTTTCTCCTCCAATCTCTCTTCCTCTCCCACTCTCCATCTTTGTGTCCCCTTTCTCTATTAGTCTTCTCTCCCTTTCTCTCCTCTTCCCTTCTCTCTTTCTACACTCCTTATCTTCTCTCTCCCTCACTTTATCTCCATCTCTCATGTCACTCCCTCAATGTCTCCACCTCTATAACTCTAGGTCTTTGTTCTTCCCTCCCATATATATTTGGAGCTAATATACATCGTAATATATTAAGATATATTATAATATAACAAATTTTATATTATATTAAAGTTAATACTATATTAATCCAAAATTAATAAATTCAATAATTATTATTAAAATATATTAATATTAATATCATATTTCATAATTTAATATTAATAGTAATAATATTTTTTAATATTAATATTATATTTAAAAAGGTTTCTACATGATACGATAAGTCAAATTATAATAAAATTTGGAATTTTAATATAGTATTTAAACTTTAATTTTAATTTGGAATTTTAATGTGGTAAAAACTTTTGTGGAAGGTAAATTTATGATTCATTCAAATTCAAGGTGTATGATAAGGTATATTTTGAGAACAGGCATACATAATTACACCTTGTCCCTATATTGGGTTGTAGAATGCACCTCTCGGCGCAATGACATAAAAAATTGCTAAATTTGTTCATAACCTAGATCTAGTTGAATTATCATTTTTAGTAAAACAATATCATATCAACTTGGTTAAATTATTAATGGATTAAATTTTAAATCTTTATTGATACTACAATATAAATTATGAGATTATGAGATTCACATAAGGATTTGAATTTAATTTTTTATAGAGGCCCGGTCAAGCCCCTCCTTAACCACATAAATGGATCGATTGAGGGTTTAGGAAACCCTCAATCGAGATATTCGAATTTAAAATTCAAGGGCTTGATCTTGCATTTTAAACACTTGATCAAGCTTCAGAGGTACTAAAAACTGCAATTTTAGCACCCTTTTACAATTTGTTTTGCAACACCATTTTGTACCCTAGCGGACTTAGGGAAAAATTTATCCTTAGATGGCAAAGTTGATCATGTTGGATTCATGAAGGAATTTATCCAATGGAATATGAGTTTCACATTTCAAATTTATATGATATTTTTAATCTAATTTCTTTTAAACATAATGCTTGAAATTATTTTGGACAATTTTAAAAGGTTGAATAAAAAATCAATAACATAAAATATACACAACGAAAAAATTTCAAAAAATTTCACTATATTTGTTTACTAGTCCTCTTCAAAAGGGTACCCATGGTTTTTCAATTTATTTAAGTAGTTGAATTTTTTTTTATGCAAACAAGTGTGTGCAAAATGCAATTGAAATATTACTTCTCCAAATTCGAAAAATAATAATAAAAAAATTGCATTAAAAATAATTTTTTAATCTCAAAAACTTATTTCTCTCCTTGTAAATCATCTTCTTATATATATATTTTTTAAAATTCCACATTTTATACTAAGTTACGTTATGTGAACACACACATACCACTTAAGGTGTGCAAAAATTTGTAAGGACAAGTATTGCATATAATGGAAAATTGAGAGATTATAAGACACTGATTTTGTTTGCAAAAAATATTATTAGAAAAACATAATTATCTATATATTATATTTTTACTCTCAATCAAAATTCACAATGCTTATATGAATTTTGAGGGCTTCAATTCAATAAAAGAAGAAAAAACTGAAATTTTATTGCCACATTTGACCCAAAAGTGTGACTTGCATTCAACCAGAATAGGCCATGACTTCTATGTATTCAATTCCATCTATATCCCTTAATCCATTCATTAGTATATATAAGTTGCAATTTTTTTTAAGATGTGCCTTAAGAACTAAGGTATGGGTGTAGAATTGAGTGAGGGGTTAAAGATTTGAAGCCATGGCTTTGAAACGACATAGATATAACAAAACGAAAATGCCTTCAATGACCTCTCGAGGTGTTGCATAGCTAAAGCTAAGAATTGGGCCTACTAACATGTCACAAGAGTTGAGCAAGATATGTCATAGGCTCGTAGTTGGTTCCTATTTGGACACTCGGCTGAAGGTAAAACAATTATGGAGGAGATTGATAAATTAGTCTAGAAAAGTTGGGATACTATTCACTCTAAATGGTTGGTAACAGAAATACATGCAGGGATGAGTGTATGATTCGGTAACTACAGAAAAGGGAAACCCAACTTTTAAGGTTGGTGGAAATGTATTGGCAACCAAGCTATGGTTTTTCGGTTCAAGAGATAGAAGAAGTAGTAGAGATGAATAAAGAATTTTCCCTCTTCCAAGGCAAATTTGAGACTTTTGTAAAAAGTGTCTTTGGGCTGAAAACCATTGTCAAAGGCTGGAAGGTATTGGCAAGCAAGTGAAAGAATGAGATGATTCTTAGGGTTCTAGAGGGTCATGAAATGATTCCATACGGATACCCAAGGACCCTCATCCGCCTTTCTCTAGTTTGGCAAGCACCACTAGTTCAAGGATCCTAGAGAAAAATTTATTGGAAGATTATCTCATTCCATACTGATACCCAAAGACCCTCATCCACCCTTCTCTAGTTTGGCAAGCACCCCTAGTTCAAGGAAGTAGAGGAAGATTTATTGGAAGATTATCTCATTCCATACTGATACCCAAGGACCCTCATCCGCCCTTCTCTAGTTTGGCAAACCCCTAGTTCAAGGATTCTAGAGGAAGATTTATTGGAAGATTGTTCCTCTCTTGCCATCGAGAGGGCAACAACTAACTTTGCTTTTTAATTTTTTCATAAATCATATCAGACTTTACCCTCTCAAAGCTTCTGGTTCGTGATTTCTTTTGTATCTAATTTTACAATTGCTTTAACTTTATAATTTAACTAGAATGTTCAGCGTGGTTGTAACGTTGTTCTCGTTTGCATCTCAAGTTTGATGCCTTTCTCTTTTTCAAAGGAAAATGGTTGGAACGTTTTAAGTTTCATATATAACTTTTATATATATATATATATATATATATATATTTTTTTAATTTAATTTTGGAATTAGCTCTATGATTTTTATTTCTTTATTTTTTCAAAATTAAAATTAATCTTTTATATGCATTTTTTTTAATACATTATTATTATTTTTTAATCATATTTGTATTTCATTTTATTTTAAAAATAATTTTTTAATAATATAATAATCTTCACAAATTTCATAAACTTTTTAAATAGTTATAATATATAAAAATAAATATAATTTATAAAATTAGAAATTAAATTATAATACTTTGTACTCAGGGAAATTATTTGTTCTTGAACAACTATAATTTAAAAAAAATATACAATCAATTATATTCACGGAAACTATTTATTATTATATATTTATTAAAACGTAAAGTCATTTTTTATTATTTTAACCATTTAAAAATAAATATTAATATTAATTTATAAATGAGGATGATTATAATTTTAATATAATTAATTTAGTTTATAAAGATGTTTTTATAATATGATAACAAGAGTTTAATTTATAAAGATGTTTTTATAATCCAATAACAAGACTCGAGGTTTTATTACAAATATTTTAAAAATAAGATAGTATTATTTAAAAAAAGTTTTTTTTGCTTTAAAAAAAATCTGCATTCAAATTATTATTATTATTTTTCCTAAAATATATATATATTTTTAATGAGATAATCCAAGAAAAAGAAGTATTTGAATATGTGTTAAAATTTTAATATAATAATAATAATAAATATAAATATAAATTAATTTTTTTTAAATATCCAGGAAAAATTACTAATAAAAAAAACTTATATTATTATTAATAATTTAATAAATAAAATAATTTTTAATAATAAAACATTTTAAAATGATAAATTTGAAAAAATTATATTGTTTCAATTTTTTTTGAAAAATAAAAATCATCTATCTTATTTTTTTTAATAACAAATTAATAAATTCACTACTACATTCACAATATTAACAAATAATATTTATAATAATCATCAAATAACATATAAATGTTAATGTTTCAATGTCCAATATAATCAATCATGAACTAGGCCTCAGAGTATGTACTAAAAGTCCTTTTGCTTGGCTAAAAGCTCTTATTTTTAGGAGGAAACATGTTAACAGCCCAAGAGGTAGATGAATGTGGTAGGAGTAATAGCTTGCCCCCTTGCGGACCACCAATTAACAATGAAGTGATAGTCTGCCCCCTTAATGATAGTGGAGTGATAGCCTGCCTTTAACATTGATAACTAAGTTTACATTTAGATATAACAACTAGTGATGATTGTCTTCAGTGCTAATTTGACAAATAAATTATGATAAATTTTCCCACTTTAAGAAAAACATAATCCATCCTAATATAAAATAATTGCCCAAAAATAAATACTTTTAAATATTAAAATAATTTCTTTCCTTTTCAATATAAAAAAATTGATAATAATAATTTCTTTCCTTTTTGATACAAAAATATTTGATAATATCCTATAAAAACTTTCACAAACAAAGTAAGTATTTATAAAAGATAAATAAGATTTGAATTATTATTTAAATTAATAAAAGAGAAAATGTTATGAAACCAACTCAAGAAAAGATAGAAAAGATAGATCAACGCCTTAGAATTCAGCCTCTTCGAGGGGGCAACCTCCTTTACATTACATGAATGAACAATTATTGGATGATACAAATGAAAAGACCTCCTTTCTATATATAGGAGTCTAAGGGGTCAAAACATAATCAGAGCCGACATAACAATAACAATGTAAGGGCACAATAATAACAATAGTGGGCTTCTATGGGGCACATTAGTAACAATATGGGCACTACATGGGTACGTCAATATAATAAGTGGGTTGTACTAATAACAATAAGGGGTTACACTAGTAGTATAGGGGCCTAACATGCCCCTCTCCTTCAAAAAGTGTTGTCCTCAACGCTTGAGTAGTTCTTGATGCTTCTGTATAAAATTCTTATCCTCCCATGTGGAATCTTCAGCGGGTAAGTTCTTCCACTTGATGAGATACTCTGAAATTGATCGATTTCGTAGCTGTTGGGTTCTTGTTTCTGTGACTGCTCCAGGTTCCAATATGATTTTTCCTTCCTTTTCAATATCTGGCAATATTGTTTGAATTGGGATCTTTTGCAACTTTTGAATAAGTGGCCATACTTCTTTGTCCTTCTTCCATTCATCCCTTGCTTTGTTTATCCAATCTGGTTGGATAATAGAAATAGCACAAAACAATGCTTCCACATCCTCATCCTTGAAGAGTCTTCCCATTCGGTAAGGTCACCATTTTTTAAGTGCATGTAGTATTGCCAACATTTCCTTCTCATAAATAGCTTGCTTTAGATGTAGCAGTAAAAATACCCAATCGCCTACATCAAAATTTTTTTCACTATGATGTTGATCTACTTGTTGTTTCATTTGATTTTGCACTGAAGTGGTGCTATCCTTTAAAAGTTGGAGAACTTGTTGTTGATGCTTGATGTGATCTTTCACTGCTTGAACCTTTTTCTTCTTGATATGTCCTTCTATCTTTAGAGTTTGAGGAGTGGTAATTTCTTCCAATCCTTTACAAGATATGGTCGGATTCATTTCTTGACGCTCGATGTGATCTTTCACTTCTTGAACATTTTTCTTCTTAATATGTCCTTCTGTCTTGCTAGTTTGAGGAGTGGTCATTCTGACCATTGAATTACAAGATATGGTTGGATTCATATCTTCTTTCTTGATGTGATCTTTCACTTCTTGCACTTTTTTCTTCTTGATATTTCCTTCTATCTTGAGAGTTTGAGGAGTGGTCATTCTTGCCAATAGTTTACAAGATATGTTCTGATTCATTTCTTCTTTCTCTGGGGTAGGGTCCTGGCATATATCCTCTTCTTTTGATGTTTCTTGATCCTTTTCTTCCTCCTCTTCATACTCTATGTAAAATAATTTCTTCTCAGCACACTTATGACCTTTAGTGCATTTGCTATCACAATTGTAACAAAGCCCTTTTTCTCTTTTTTCTTCCAATTGTTGTGGTGTAACCTTTGTAGGTTGTGGAAGGCTAGGAGGAACAACACGTCCATCTTTATAGTTGTGAGGGGTAGACTTCCTTGTTGCCATAATTTTACTTTCAAATATGTCACAAAGCCCTTTTACTCTTTCCAATTGTTGTGGTGTTGCTCTAAAGAAGGTGTTGCTCTTTGTATCCTTATAATGTGCTATCATTTCCTCCGTGAGAATTGACCACGTAACAAGTTTTTTACGAGAGCAAAGCCCTTTATACCATAAAAATTGATCCGGTTCTAAATATGAAGATGCAATACATACCTTTTGTAACAGTGGTACACCATGTAGATCAAAATATTGCTCCATTTGAAGTATCCAATTTACCGGATCCTTGCCATCAAACTTCCTCATCTTGCTTTTTCTTGATTTTAGGACCTTGAAATTGAAACGACTATAACTCTGTACTTGCGGATATTTAAGTTTTGAAATTGCTACCTGTAGTAGCCCTCTGTTTCCTCTTTCCAATGCCGCCAGTCTGATCCAAATTGGATTCTCCAAAAAAGAGTTATGCACAATCTCCCAAGATGACCTGATTATAGACCTTTCGATAAGATCGAACTTGTATGAAGTGCCACGTGTCAATTTTTTTACCTTTGGCTCTGAAGACGATATAAAATAAACTACAGTCCGTCCTCTTTCTGTACCTTCTTACGAAATTTCAATCCAATGCCCAGAGAGAAAGTTATGACTATTTTCCCCAGGTCACCTGTTTGGAATGTAATTCAGGAGTCTGCAAAATGACCAACTTCCTCAGATCATATCTCCGAAAATATCACACGAAAAGCTCTGAAATTCGGATCCAAGATTCAGCGCGATTTCTTATCAAATGGGTTTTTTTTGCGACTTCTGAGACGTCACAGAAAAAAAAAAGTTATAGCGAAAATTCCACGATGACCTGTTTGGAGCAGCGAAACCCTAGAATCCAAAGCTCTGATACCAAATGTTATGAAACCAGCTCAAGAAAAGATAGAAAAGATAGATCAACGCCTTAGAATTCAGCCTCTTCGAGGGGGCAACCTCCTTTACATTAAATGAATGAACAATTATTGGATGATACAATTGAAAAGACCTCCTTTCTATATATAGGAGTCTAAGGGGTCATAACATAATCAGAGCCGACATAACAATAATAATGTAAGGGCACAATAATAACAATAGTGGGCTTCTATGGGGCACATTAGTAACAATATGGGCACTACATGGGTACATCAATATAATAAATGGGTTGTACTAATAACAATAAGGGGTTACACTAGTAGTATAGGGGCCTAACAGAAAATCTTCTCAATTAATAAATAAATTTAAATATTGATTCACTTTATCTTATAGCTATATACAAGATTATATTCTTTGATATCATTTTACTTCTAATATATATTTTATAATGTATATTTTATAATGGGGAACACATGAAAATGAGAATATACATCCACACATATATAGAAAAATTAGATTTAAATTTCAAATTCCTCCATATTTTATAATGGAGAACACATGAAAATAGAATATACATCCACATATATAGAAAAATTAGATTTAAATTTCAAAGTCCTCAATCTAGTTTCAAAAAACAAAAGTTTTATAATCATTCTTTTGCATATAACATTTTATATAACCTATTTTAATTTTTTTTTTGGAAAATGTGATAATTCTAGATCAATTTTATTTTGGAATAAGGAATGCTATGAATGTTTTTATTGATATCAAAGTGATTGAAAATGTGAATAATTTGATTTCAAAATTAATTGCCTTATTTACAATTAATTATAATTCTAGATCAATTTTATTTTGGAATAAGGAATGCTATGAATGTTTTTATTGATATCAAAGTGATTAAAAAAAATAAAAATGAATTGTGTGAATTTTTATGGATATCAAAGTGATTAAAAAAAATAAAAATGAATTGTGTGAATTTTTATAATATATTTTTTTGGAAATGAATTTTTCCTACATTCATGTCTTTTAAGTTTCAAAATATTAAAATGTTGTTCAAAATGTTATTAAGGATCATTATTGTTTGATATCCATGCACAACCTAAAAAACACACGTACGAAAAAACAAAAACAGTGACATCCCCACTACATAGCATAAACACTAAAATAAAATACAATATTTATTAAAACCTAAAATTTAAATCTAGTATTCCTATCTAAAATTGAATATTATTATTTAACCTATGATTAAACCGTAATCGTAAAATCTAATATTAAAAGAAAAAACAAAGCCAAAAACCTAAGGTTTTAATATTAAAATAGGTGAATCCTGCAACTTCAGGGACGATCAAATGTACGATGTGCAAACATCCTTAGCTTTTGATGTCGATCCAATCGAGTTTTAATTAAAGCAAAGAAATACATTGCATCTCTTTTCTGGACAATGCTGTTTTGAATTAACCCTCTCATTGAATGTTTTAAAATGGAATGCCATTTTATAATTCCTTTCGTGCGTTTATGTCATTACTCCTTGTGGAGACTCTACTCATGGTTAAACAAATCATTAACATAGTTTTATTTCAAAAAATTTCTATGAAAATATGCATTTGCTTATAGAGTAAGTTGATGAATTGTGAAGAGATTGTGAGAACGATGTTTAATTCCTAATAAAAGTTGGGGATTTTGATATTTATCATAGTCAAAAGGTGATATGTGAATATTAAAATATATGAATATAGTTTTACTAGGAGTGATATGTGAAAATGATTTTAGTTTTATTTATTAAAGTGTTTAATTAAACTTTTCTCTATTGAAATGCCAAGTCTTTTAGAGCCATTATATAAGGTAATATGTTTTGTTAATGTCTTATAATTTATCTAAACAAATTCAAATATTGAGTATACATTTCAAAATTAATTTGAAAAAATCTCTATATATGTATGCCATGGGTTAACTCCACGTTGAACATGAAAGGAGTTAGACATCCAGATTATACTAAACTTTTTACTATTTAAGTGCTTTAACCATAATATTATTTTTGATGTGTGTGTGTGTGTGCCCGCCACATGGTCCAACGTCACCTGGTGACAAAGATTTTCGCAATATGAAAATCGACCATGGTCAACGATTGTCAACCATGGTCAACCATGGTCCAACATCGTATTCGGACAAAGATTGTTTCAATATGTAAATCAACAATGGTAAAACATAGTCATCCATGTTTATTTCAGTGTTTATAATATTTATCATAGGGTTTATATGCCTTTGTTTATAATATTTATTTTATGAGTTTTCAAATGGTTTTGGTAATATAGAAATCAATCATGGTTAACCATGGTTCGATGCTACATTGTGACAAATATTGTCTCAATATGAAAATCAACCATGGTCCAATGTTGCATTATGACAAAGATTGTCACCATATGAAAATCAATCACAGTCAACCACGTTGAACCATGGTCCAACATTGCATTGTGACCAAGATTTTCTCAATACAAAAATCAACCATGGTCAACCATGTTTATCTTAGAGTTTAAACACCTTTGGGTTTATAATATTAATCCTTTGGGTTTAATATTATTTCCTTGGGTTTTAGTACTTATCCCTTGGGCTTATTATTCCCTTGGGTTTATAATATCAATCCCTTGGGTTTATTAATCTAATGGTTCATTTAATTAGGGTATAATATTATTCATAGGGTTTATAATATTAATCCTAGGGTCTAATATAAATCCCTTGGGTTTATAATCATAGTAAACCATGGTCCAATGTCACATTGTGACAAATATTGTCTCAATATGAAAATCAACCATGGTCAATCATGGTTAACCATCTTCAACCATGATCCAATATAACATTGTGACAAAGATTGTTTCAATATGAAAATTAGCCATGATCAACCATGGTCCACCATCGCATTGTGACAAAGATTGTCTCAATATGAAAATCAACCATGGTAAACAATGCTCAACCATTTTGTTTTAGGGTTTATAATATTAATTCCTTAGTTTTAATATTATTCATTTGGTGTCTAATATTTAACTTTGGGTTTACATGTCTTGGGTTTATAATCCCTTGGGGTTTTAGTATATATCCTTTGGGTTTATTATGTCCTTGGGTTTATAATATCAATCCCTTGGGTTTATCAATCTAAGGGTTCATTTTCATAGGGCATAATATTATTCATAGTGTTTATAATATTAATCCTAGGGTTTAATATAAATCCCTTGAGTTTATAATCATGGACAACCATGGTCCAACATCACATTGTGACAAAGATTGTCTTAATATGAAAATCGACCATGGTCAACTCTTGTCAACCATCATCCACCATGGTCAATCATGGTGAACCATAGTCCAATGTCACATTGTGATGAAGATTGTCTCAATATGAAAATCAACTATGGCCAACCATGGTCCAACATCACATTCTCACAAAGATTGTCTCAATATGCAAATCACCCATTCTCAACCATGTCTAATTTAAGGTTTATAATATTTATCTCACGGTTTATATACCTTGGGTTTATAATGTTAATCCCTTTGATTAAAAATAATTCCCTTGGGTTTATAATCCCTTGGTTTTTAATATTAATCCTTTGGGTTAATAATATCGTTTCCTTCTATTAATAAATCTAAGGGTTCATATTCCTAGGTTATAATATTATTTATAGGGTTTATAATATTAATCCTTGGGTTTAATATTAATCCCTCGGGTTTATAATCATGGTCAACCATGTTCAACTACGGTCCAATGTCACATTGTGACAAAGATTTTCTTAATATGAAAATCAACCATGGTACAATGTCGCACTATGACAAAGATTGTTTCGATATGAAAATCAATCATGGTCAACCATGGTCCAACATTGAAATGTGACAAAGATTGTCTCAATATGAAAATTAACAATGGTCAACTATTTTTATTTTAGGGTTTATAATATTTATTTTAGGGTTTATATACCTTGCTTTTATAATATAAATCCCTTGGGTTTAATATTAAATTCCATTGCTTTTATAATCCCATGGTGTTTTAATATGATCCCTTGGGTTTATAATTTCAATCCCTTGAGTTTATTAATGTAAGGGTTCAATCATGGTCAACCATGGTCCAACATCACATTGTGACAAATATTGTCTGAATATGAAAATCAACCATGGTCAACCATTGTCAACCATCGTCAACCATGGTCAATCATGCTTAGCCATGGTCCAATGTCAACCTGTGTCAACCATGGTATAACGTCAGATTGTGACAAAGATTGTCTCAATACAAAAATCAACCATGTGTATTTTAGTGTTTATAGTATTTATCTTAAGGTTTATACACCTTGGGTTTATAATATTAATCCCTTGGGTTTAATATTATTCCCTTGGGTTTGTAATCCCTTGGGGTTTTAGTACTTAATGCTTGGGTTTATAATATCAATCCCTTGGATTTATTAATCTAAGGGTTCATTTTCTTAGGGTATAATATTATTCATAGGGTTTATAATATTAATCCTAGGTTTTAATATAAATCCTTTGGGTTTATAGTCATGGCAAACCATGGTCCAATGTCACATTGTGACAAAGATTGCTTCAATATGAAAATAAGCCATTTTCAACCATGGTCAATCATGGTCAACCTTGGTCCAATGTCACATTGTGACAAATATTGTATGCATTCGAAAATCAACCATGGTCAACCATGCTCCAACATCGCATTGTGACAAAGATTGTCTTAATATGAAAATTAACCATGGTAAACCATGCTTAACCATATTTATTTTAAGTTTTATAATATTTATCTTTGGGTTTATATACCTTGGGTTTATAATATTAATTCCTTGGTTTTAATATTATTTTGTTGGGTTTATAATCCATTGGGTTTATAATATTAATCCCCTGGGTTTATAATATGGATCCCTTAGGTTTATTAATGTAAGGGTTCATATTCCTAGTATATATTATTATTCATTGGGATTATAATATTATTCCTTGGGTTTAATGTAAATCCCTTGGGTTTATAATCATGGTCAACCATGGTGGAACGTCACATTGTGACAAAGATTGTCTCAATATGAATATCAACTATGGTTTATAATACTTATCTTAGGGTTTATATAAATTGATTTATAATATTGATCCACTTGGTTTAAAATTATTCCCTTACATTTATAATCCTTGGGTTTTTAGTATTAATCCTTTGGGATTATAATATCAATCCCTTCTGTTTATTAATCTAAGGGCTCATATTCTTAGGGTATAATATTATTCACAGGGTTTATAATATTAATCCTTGGGTTTAATATTAATCCTTGGGTTTAATATTAATCCATTGGGTTTATAATCATGGTCAACAATGGTGAACCATGGTCCAATGTTACATTGTGACAAAGATTTTTGCAATATGAAAATCTACCATGGTCCAACATCGCATTGTGATAAAGATTGTCTCGATATGAAAAACAATCACATTCAACTATGGTCCAATGTTGCATCGTGACAAAGATTATCTCAATATGAAAATTAAACATGGTCAACCATTTTTATTTTAGGGTTGAAAATATTTATCTTAGGGTTTTTATATGTTGGGTTTATAATCTAAATCCCTTGGGTGAATTATTTCTGTGGGTTTATAATTTCAATCCCTTGAGTTTATTTATGTAAGGGTTCAACCATGGTCCAATTTCACAATGTGACACAGATTGTCTTAATCTGAAAATCAACTATGGTCAACCATTGTCAACCATCATCAACCATGCTCGACCATGGTCCAAAGTCAACCATGGTCTAACGTCGCATTGTGACAAATATTGTCTTAATATGAAATTCAACAATGGTCAACCATGTTTATTTTAGCATTTATAGTATTTATCTTAAGGTTTATACACCTTGGGTTTATAATATTAATCCCTTGGGTTTATAATCCCTTGAGGTTTTAATACTTATCACCTGGGTTTATTATTCTCTTGGATTTATAAAATCAATCCCTTGGGTTCATTTTCTTAGCGTATAATATTATTCATATGGTTTATAATACTAATCCTAGGGTTTAATTCAATCCACTAGGTTTATAATCATGGTCAACCATTGTCCAACGTTATATTGTGACAAATATTGTCTCAATACGAACATCAACCATGGTCCAATGTCACATTGTGACAAAGATTGTCTCAATATGAAAATCAACCATGGTCAACCGTGGTCAACCATGGTCTAATGTCACATTGTGACAAAGATTGTTTCAATATGAAAATCAACCATGGCCCAATATCACATTCTGACAAAGATTGTCTCAATATGAAAATCAACCATGGTAAACCATGCTCAACCATGTTTATTTTAGGTTTTTTAATATTTATCTTTGGGTTTTGTATATCTTGGGCTTATAATATTAATTCCTTGGGTTTATAATCCCTTGAGTTTATTAATCTAAGGGTTCATATTCCTAGGATATAATATTATTCATTGGGTTTATGATATTAATCCTTGGGTTTAATGTAAATACCTTGGGTTTATAATCATGGCCAACCATAGTTCAACGTCACGTTGTGATAAATATTGTCTCAATATGAAAATCAATCATGGTCAACCATCGTCAACCATGGTCAACCATGGTCGAATGCCACATTGTGACAAAATTCTCTCAATATGAGAATCAACCATAATCAACCATGTTTATTTTAGGGTTTATAATATTTATCTTATGGTTTATATACCTTGGGTTTATAATATTATTCCCTTAGGTTTATAACATGTTGGGGATTTAGTATTAATCCCTTGGGTTTATTATTCCCTTGAGTTTATTAATCTAAATATTCATATTCCTAGGGTATAATAATATTCATAAGATTTATAATATTAATCCTAGGTTTTTATATAAATCCCTTGGATTTATAATCATGGTCAATCATGATCAACCATGGTCCAACCCATTGTCACATTGTGACAAACATTGTCTCAATAAAAAAGTCAACCACGGTCCAACGTTGCATTGTGATAAAGTTTATCTCAACATGAAAATCAACCAAGGTAAATAATGATCAACCATTCTTTTTTAGCGTTTATAATATTTATTTTAGGGTTTATATACCTTGAGTTTATAATATTAATCCATTACGTTTAATATTACTCCCTTGGTCTTATAATTCCCTCGCTTTTTAGTATTAATCCCTTAGGTTTATTATTCCCTTGGGTTTATAATATGAATCCCTTAAGTTTAGTAATCTAAGGGTTCATACTTCTAGGGTATAATAGTATTCATAGAGTTTATAATATTAATCCTTAGGTTTAATATAAACCCAAGGGTTTTACATAATTTTATGCGCCTTCAACATATATCAACCACATTTACTAATGTAAACCACCCTACCTCCATTTATTATTCTCTTGGGTTTATAATATTTAATAATATTTTTATTAACCTAAAGACTATCTCCATATGAACATCAACCATGATCAACAATGGTCCAATCTCACATTGTGACAAAGATTGTCTCGATATGAAAATCAACCATGGCCAACCACATTTACTAATGTGGTTGTTTTTACATTTATTAAAAAATAATGTTTATATTTCTAATAATATTTAATTTATTATAATTTATTAAATTAGAACAACATTTAATTTACTATGTAATTAATTTCAAATAAAAATGATTTAATTATTATTATTAATTAAAAAATAATGTTATTATTTAATAATAATTATTTTATAAACTATTATTAATAAATTATGTCCACTGAGTCTTGGATAAACATTGATCGAGTGCTATGTTAAGGCAATTTTTGATGTAAAGTCATCGGTGATAAAAAAAAGTAATCCCACCAAACTTACACAAAAAAATATTATTAATAAATTATTATATTAGTAAATAGTTATTAACAACATAGTTTATAACAATTTTATTATTATTATTACAAACAAATTTTATATATATATATATATTTTTTATTATAAAAATCAATTAATTATTATTATTATAATTTAATGATTTGTGTGATAGATACGTATAAATCTTTCCATTATATCAACTATATTAATATTTTTGATGATGATGATGGTGGTGGTTAAATTCCACTCAAACCAAACTTTAAACAACCACATTAAATATATACACATACACATATACATTATTATTATTATTATTATTTTCATATACCGCACTTATTTTTGGAAAATAATTATTATCTTTTCTACTACCTATATGTACTAGTATTGTCCGTAAAAAATTCGTGTTCTATTGTAATTTGAAATAATTGTTCTGTAAATTTCAATATGTAATTTGTTAGGGTCTTACAATAATAGGATTCATAATTTTGAATTGATTATGATTAGTATTGTAATATTGTACATACTTTTTCTTTTTGCAAAATGTTTTCCCATATTAAAAATAAAAAAAAATTGTAAAGAGAGTAAGTCTTAAAAGAAAAATCAAAGGACTAAAAAAAAGGATCAAAAAAGAAGAGATAAAAAAATAGATTCTGAAAGTGATGCAAATTCAAATGCCACTATGTTTTACTTTGCTTTTCAAAATAAGATTGTGTGCAGCTTGTCAAAAATGTCACAATCCATGATGGTCAAATAGTTTAATCTTGATTCATTCATGCTTTAAATTTTATGCTGATAGATAGAAAATAAAGATCTAGCCAAACTGTTTAATCTTGGCAGATTAGTAGTTAGGTAGAGAATAATAATGAGCTCATCAGTTTAATCTGAGCCATTGGAAGTTATAAGATTAGAAAACTACATAGTTTGCCTATCAAAGAAAAAGAAATAGAGGGTTAGCAAGCTCAAATGCACCCAATAAATGAAGAGAAAATGCTAGGGTAAATAAATGGTAGGTAAAAGAGGTTTTGGAATGCATGAGGTTGCTAGCTCAAATGCACCTTTATCATGCTTAATCCTATGCTTAATGTGCAGAAGGAATTATCAAAGAAAGAGGACATTCACAAAAGTCATATATTACTTTGGGTATTTACCCTAAAAGTTCTATATAATTTTAAACCTGAATACTAAAGCTCAATAATTTCCTCTCATTTCACTAAACCCCTATATGTCTAATTTATTATTTTCTCTTCATTACCCCTTCATTACTTTTCATTCCCTAATATTTTTCCCCTTCTTGGTTCCAAAGTACCCTTCCCTTTTCATTTCCTCTTGTAAAAACATCCCTTCCACTTCATTTTACCTTTTCCCTTATTTCATCTCATTTTCCCTTGTAAACCCACTAAAACCACCTTATCCTAAGTTTAAAAAAATTAAAATGTATGGGGTCCCATTAAAAAATCCTCCACGATACCCTTTTAACTCATCTCAAATATTTTTCTAAACACCCACTCTCGTATTCCCCAACCCCTTTATATTATTATAACCTATAGTTTTTATACATTTATTCCCGCTTTATATATTTCACCCTCCCACTATATTATATCCCCGATCCCTAAAAACCTTCACATATGGGTTATAACCCTCCGCCATATAACCCATGGTCCCCACTTCTATTTTAATACCCATCACATATATTACTTCCCTTTACATTTTAAATAAATCTGACTCCACACCTCGACTCATCCCTCGCAACTCTGCCATGCGATAACCCTCCGATCACCCACCTCCAGATCCAACAGCCCACATCCCATATTGCGCACTCTAAAATATAATCTTTAATATCTCAAAAGCACGCAAGATTCACAGTTTTCCCCGCTTGCCTTTTTTCTATGCGATAGCCCCATGTTATATCACGTCCTCTGAAAAAATACCACCCTACCACTCAAAAGCGGTGCGATGAACCATAATACCGCCTCCTCGTGTAAGATGAAACCACCTGCTATTCAAACTTAACCCCGCGCCCAAAGGTTAACCACTATTGGTTAAAAACCAAAAAGCCGCCATTTCCATTCTTTTCACTATTATTCGGTTGCAAAGAACCTTTTCCAACCAGTTCTAAAGTCCAGAAACTTTGCTCAACTATTTTAACCCATTTACGACTAGAATACATTGCAGACTCCGATTTGAAGCATCATAAAGACCATTGAATCATGAGAAAGCCTCTGCTGCCCCAGAGAACCCTTCCGCATACCAAAGCTTCATTTTCCAAGTATTCCTAAAAGGTCAAAGGCCTCTACTTAAGCTATGCACAATATTTCTAATAGGTTAATTAATTGAACTAATTAAAAGCCTTGCTAACCTAATGAAAGCCACTGTGCATCCAAAAAACCTTTCTGCAAATTGTGTTCATCTTTTCACACTATTCAGAGGTCCTAACCCTACTCCTTAAGCCAGATAGTAATTAATTTAATAAAATTAAACAAATCTCTGGCTTCCCAAAGCATTCTGAATTCAAAAGCCCTGCAAACTCTTTACCTAGATATTGACCACCACCCATTGGCCGACAGAGATTTCTAGATCAAAGACACAACCTCCCCTAGCCATCTATTGAAACTCCATTGCTGGAGTAAAGGAAAATTCCTCACCCAGAATGATGATATTCAGTTATGGGAGTCTAATTTACCCAAATACTTGTTCCCACAGGTATACCAGTTCCATGAAATCATCCACTTATGCCAACTCTGCTATTTCCCAAGTCAAAGAGCCATAGTCTCTCCTAATGAGCAAATTTTATTCACAATCATTGCAGAGTCAATAAATGAAATTTTGCAGATCCAACCAAAGCCTAATGAAACCCGATTCTCTATTGAAAACATATTTGATTTGTACTTAAAGCTGGACCTTCCCAAGAGATATCAAATTTTCCAGACTTTCATCCTAGAAGAGGCTCATATTCCTACATACAGTCCTCCATACTCTGCCACCATTTTCTCTGAGAGGGCCAGACAGATGTAACCATGTTGCTTGTATTCTAGGATATACCACTGATGAACACGTAGATGAGCCTATACTTGATTTTCTTTCTATATTTTGCCCAGACAAGCCTCCAACTACAGTTTTCAAATTTTCTCAGTTCTTAGCAGACAAAATCCATGATTATTTGATTAGATTCCCAGATGAAAGAGTATTCAAATACTCTTCACCATTGTTCCATATGTTCCTATATTTCCAATCAGACAGGTTTCCAGTTAACATCCAAAAGTTGGACACTAGGGGCAATCCTAGATCTATTATCTTTTGGACACCCTTAATCCAAAAATATTCCACTAATTTTAGCTACAAATATTTCATTGATTCCTTTGTTCACCTAGTTCTTAACATGCTAAGAAATATCAATCAACCTAGGATCAATGATAAGATAAAGAGAGTTTTACAGTTTTCCAAACACATTGTAATAGGGGATTTGTATTTATACCAAAACCACATGAAAGTAAGGGTGTATGGATGTCAACTCACTCCACATAAGCTACCCAAATATCTACCTATGAGGATATTTGCATTAGAGTATATCAGATAGATCATAAACTCAAATGATGTGAATTTTCTATCAGTCAGAAAGAAAACACAGTTTAAAATCAAAGACCAATTTGGTTCTTTTATCTTCAATAATAGGGAGGTTGGAGAGGAAGTAGAGAAATGTTTACAAGAGATGAAGTTTAGTGATAGTTTTAAATGGTAGTATGATCCTTTGGGTTTCATAAACAAACTGAAATTGAAATTTAAATTGAGCCATTTTATGCATGAGTCTAAGTGAGAGATTGAAAATATGCCAACTAGTCAGAGTGGTTGGAAAACACCTTAATGGATATGGAGAAACAAATGGATACTAGTTCCATTCTACATACTCCAGCTCTATAGGACGGAAATGCAAAAAAGACTAGGAAAGGAGGTTCTTGCTCAAACAAAGGTACAACAGATGATAAATTTGAAATTATGTACAGGAAGAAGCCCAAGCTAAATCCTGTAAATGAGCAAGAGGAGATAGTTGAGACAGTTGAAATCATTGATACTGACACAATGGTTAAAGAGAATACAGCTCCAACAAATTTAGAGGAAACTCATCAGCCTTCAACCTCTAATACTCAGATTATTCAAAAGAAGCATAGTATTGAAGTCTCTCCATCAAGCAAACCAGTGGATAAAGAAAAAGACATAAAGGAGAAATATAAAGAAATCAAGTTGAGAAATGAAGCATTGAAAGCTAAAACCTATGCCCAATATTTCAAATAGAGTCCTAGTGATTAGAATAGGTTACTTTCAGCTTTTGACCTTAAAACGGGGAAAATGCAGATGACCTTTTTACAGCCCATGGTACAACATCCTAAGTCATCAAGAGATTACAAAAAGACAGAATTTGAAGTTTTGGCCAAGAATATTCATCCTATAGATCAAATTGAGTTTCATAAGCAAACATGAGAAATGATATACTCAACTATGACCAAAAAAGCTATGAGTGTACAAAAACTTCAAAATTTTCTAGAGAATATCTCAACACAGTTTAAACTAGAGAAGGCATCCTCTCAAGCAAAGGATAACAAAATCAAATCACTGGAAGAGTTGGTTATTGAGATTGGCTATAATCCAAATGAAATCAAGGTAGTAGAAAAGCTCATAAAAAAAAAAAGAATGAAGACATAGAGTCCTAGTGATCAGAATAGGTTACTTTCAGCTTTTGACCTTAAAACAGGGAAAATGCAGATGACCTTTTTACAGCCCATGGTACAACATCCTAAGTCATCAAGAGATTACAAAAAGACATAATTTGAAGTTTTGGCCAAGAATATTCATCCTATAGATCAAATTGAGTTTCATAAGCAAACATGAGAAATGATATACTCAACTATGACCAAAAAAGCTATGAGTGTACAAAAACTTCAAAATTTTCTAGAGAATATCTCAACACAGTTTAAAATAGAGAAGGCATCCTCACAAGCAAAGGATAACAAAATCAAATCACTGGAAGAGTTGGTTATTGAGATTGGTTATAATCCAAATGAAATCAAGGTAGTAGAAAAGCTCATAAAAAAAAAAGAATGAAGACATTGTTGCATTGAAGAAGCAACTAAAATTGCCTCCTTCTGAACATCTACAGACCAAGGAAGTTATAGAGAATCAAATCCAAAAAGATGAGATGATGGACCTCATTCTCCAGTTAAATTCTCAATTAAAAGAAATGGAAAATGAGATGGATAAGTTAGTGCAGGAGAAACAGGCCAGCATGGAAGCAGTTACTGTCACTATTATTCCTACAGTTACTACAACAGTTCCTTCTACTTTGGCAGCTTCACTGGCCACAACAGCTCCAGTAGCTACAACACTTCCCACTGCATCAGCAACTACATCAACAATAGGTTCAACAACAACAGCAGCTCATCTTGGCGATGAAGCAGGCAAATTAATCAAATCTATGCAAGATATGTCCATCCAAACCAATGAAATAAATAACTTAAGGAAATAAAAGGTCTAGAGGATGAAAAAAAGTTGGCACAAATCATGCATAAAAAATAAAACACAGAAGTCAAACAGATTGACTGCGAGAATACAAAAGTTAGAGAAAGAATTGACATTGAAAGAACCACTTGCCCAAGCAAAACAAAAGCTATGGGCTAGTATCATTAACTCTGTTAATGATATTTGGCCTTCTATACAAGTGATATTTGAGTAAAATGATTTGGTCAAGGAAGCTGGTGAGGCAATTCAAAGGGTAAGAACCAAACTTGGGAATAAGCTAGAAGAAGGCTCAAGAATAATCCAATTCCTTAACTCAAAGAACAAGTATGAATTGCAGGAGCTTGGAATCGCTGACAGAACTGAGACCATATTAGAAGTAAATAAGGTAATCACCAAGAGGAACCTGATGACACAACTTGAGGAGAAATGCCAAACAATGGAGCTAGAAATAGTGAGATTTATGGTGAAATTTGATGCTTTGAGGTAGAAAGGTTTGCCTAATCCATTGGTGATTAATGACAGGTTGATGGCACATGAAGACTATGATAAGAAAATCAAAGAAGTGGCAAAAGAACAAGCCAACAATTCCTGCATGAAAGGGATTCCTACAAGAAAAGTGCTTTATCAGACTTTTGAGAACCTTTTTTACCTCGAGTTTGAGGTAAAACATCTCTTTATAAACAAGCCTACTTTTGCAAAATACACAGAAACTGATGAAATCTAAAGAAGAATGGTAAATATTAAATTACTAGATGCAGAGTCTTGGGAAAAGTTGAATGAATTACTATGAAGATGCAAGGTAAAATAGAGCAGTCAAAAGCAGTCAAGGTAAAATAGTAAAGAGTAACAGAATTTAAAGATGAAAGAATATGAATAAAAGGCAGTATAAGAGACAGTGAGCGAGAAAGAAAACAACAAGAGAGAAAAAACAACATAATATCAAAGAAAAGCCAACAACAAACAATAAAAGGACAACTTGGATCAGTTACATATTTGTCTCTATCTTCTTGCATGAAGATATTTCTTTTTCCTTAAATAATGCCTAAAACAGTTTAGGATATTTTATGATAGTTTTTTTTGTATAAATACTTCATAATTTGAAGTATTATGTGTGGATTGGTGAACATTTCTATAGTTATATTGATCTAAAACCTGAGGGTTTATTGTAACATTTTCAAGTCAGCAGACTGGACTGAGTAATAAAGGCATTGCATTACAGGATTCATGTGTTGGGCCACTTCAATGAAGTATCTTTCATTTGTTAAATTGTTATTTTCTTAAGTATTTCACATACTTACATGTTTTCCACTTTGAATGAAATAACTGGAATGTTACTAGAGAATTTGTTTAAGTACACTCTATCTTGAATAGTTATTCATTTTGATGTTTTCTTGTGATATCGAGAGTAGGGAATTATTCATTGCTCCCTAGTTTCGATTGACCTCTTTCATTTCCCTCATTATCTGGTTTAAGGAATCCTTAACTGCTCCTTGACCCCAATTGAAAAACCACTTCACCATCGAGCCTAAAAGATATGAATTTACTCAGTTACCTTGCCCTTTAGAACTTGATTCAGTCATGTTTGTTTTCTTGACATTTGGACTTCATGGTCCAATGGTAAAGGGACATTTATCTATCCATCTAAATGAGTGATTCCACCACCAAATCAAATCAAAACCCAACAAAGCTTAAATAACTAACCTAAAATCAATTAATCCAACAAAGTTAAATCATTAAGAGAAAGCCCTCTCTAAGCATTAGAAAGACTAGATCCTGATCTCAAAAGTAGATTTGTGGTTACATCTATTATTTCTTTAACATGACAACTCTATGGAAATTTTAGAGTGATAACATAATTGAAATTTATTCTTATAAATAGTCTTTCATAATATGTTATAATAAATAAATGACCATATCAACCATCTAAATAAATAAACATTAAAATAAATATATGAAGTATAAGAATATGAAAAACACCTTTGAATTTTTATTTTTTTTTCAGACATCAATATAAATTAGAAAAATCCAATAAGTCATCCGCCTATTAGCTTTGAAACATCTGACCATAATAGTGTCATAGATCATCACCGTGCTGTGAGAAACGAAAACTTCATGTCCTTCTGCAATCCATTGCAAGAGGCGTATGCACATTCAACAAATTGAGTATCATGACATTTAATGTAACCCAATACAATTCTTGTGGCTACTTGGTAATTCTATTTTCTATCATTTGTGTGAATTTCAGCCACAACCACATAACGTTTTACAGTCTTATATCATCACCTGATATATTCATTCTCAAACCAAATGAACATGGAAACTTTTAAAATGATATATTCATTCTCGAACCTTACATAAACATTTGCACCACCTATTTGACCATTGATATGGCTCTAAACTATCAATGGCACTAACTTTGATTTTTCTGATTACTCCTCTGATTTGAAGAAAATTATGGGGATTAATCAACTCCAACTGAATAGTTTGGCAGTGGCCTCGGACCTTCCAAAACTCATCGGTTGGGTTTGTGGAAGGTCCATTTCTTCCAACCTCTGGTGTTCTTGGATTAATAAATAAATCAGCATTGAAATAATTGTTTTATATATTGTTCTATTGTAATAAATATAATTTAGACATCACTAAAGCATCCATGTCATATTGTAATTGTAATAAATATAATTTAGACATCACTAAAGCATCCATGCCATATTGTAATTCGTTCAAAAATGTTCAGTTGTTTTTAGGGGAACTCAGATATCTGGTTCACCAATTAATTTTCCAGAATTGGAGAATTGGATATACCTGTAGAAGTTGTATGTTTGTGTAATACTTGATTTTATTCGAGAGTAATAGTATACCAGGTGGATTTATATTGGGAGATATATAGTGAGAATTTTTGGAAGTTTTTCTGGTGGGTTTTTCTTGTCTAATTTCTTTAAAATCTTGCAGGAATTTATTGAAATCATAAGTTTGATGGGTAGCCCCTGTACAATAGAAGTGCCTTAATGGTTTCTGAGAGTGTTGAATCCATATATAGAATCAAAAAACCATTTTAAATAATACAGATCAAAATTTCACCTCAAATTTTTCATCTGGATTCTGGCACTAGAAAGTCCAAAAAGTCCCACTAAAGAGAACTCCATATATATTAAGGAAAAAATGACATAAGCATATAATCGGAGTAAAAGGTTTTTATATTGGCAAGTATAAAAAATGAAACTCAAAATTAATTAAAAAATATAAAAAAAATTAATTAAAAAATTAATACCTACAATATCTAGTGAAAGTAAAGATTTTTTAAATTAGAAAAATATATGAAATTAATATTAATACTTAAAATTATTTAACCTTCCTTTCAATATAAAATGAATAATTCATTTCAAGTTAAAATGAATAAACATTTATTTCATAATCTAAAAACTAGGCTGCTAAAATCAACAGTTTGATGTTAGAAACCTATTCAGCAAATGAGTGAATCTAAACCAACAAGCTTTGTTTCCTAGCGTGCAACATCAAGATTGCAGTCATGTACGTTGCTTTCCAATATTGCAATAGCAGGGAAATTCTTCTTTGGTAGAAAGGAATGGTGGTACCAAATAAACGGAGGATGGAAACAGATCGCATAACTAATCACATGAGTTTAGTTTCCTGAGGACATGGAAATCAGGGAGTCAATCTAAAATGAGGAAGATAATGGAAACAATTATGTTGGAGGTGGCAAAATAAATAATATTTAAATTTTATTTGTTATTTTTAGTTTTGAAATGGAAAAAAATTCCAAATCTTTTAGTATCAATAATTAGATGGTGTATGTCATTATGAATATTTCTCTAAAATCATATCTTTTTCATTTATTTAATAAAAAATCAAAATTTATGTACTTTAATTTTAATATAGACTACACATATCTAAACTTAATTATCAATAATTAAATTTATATATTAATAACAAAAATATGTTAAACACATTTACTATTATTTATAATTGATTAATATATATATATATTTTTTAATTGTATGGTTGAAAATTTTCTTGTGATTTGATATATTAATCTTAATTTTATTAAATTTTAATGAAGAATTAGCATTACCATCATTATTAATTTTCACAAAATTTAAAACTTTTAATTGTATATACCTTTTTGTCCCCCTCTGGAGCATGAATATATGTTAGATGGGAAAATTACGTTGACAACATATGTCACATATGTCAAATCAGAAAATGTTAACAGTGTGTTATGACGTTACAAATTTAGGTAATGTAGTTTCGCCAAAACCATGGGCCTGCAAAATCCAATCATTCATTCACTTGCAGAATCATTCATTGTACTCAATGGTCAATGAATTGTATCTTCGATGATATAACTAATGTCTTGGTTCAATGGCCTCTTACATTCTACTTGTTTATTATTTCAGTAGCATTTACCAAAATGGTGCTCGATTCACTGAACCGAGCCTAACTGGACTAGCTTCGCCAAGTCAGAGATAAAAAAAACTGGGATGCCTTTGCATTTGATTTTAGCCATCGAAACATGAAAAACTATAGGTGGAGAAAGATAAACAATAACGCAATGTTGGTCCATCAAGCAGAATGTATGATTTCCAGGAGACCCTACACCCTACAAAGTGATTTTGCTGTGACAGACCTTTTCATTTTCACAATCATCAATATTAATCCTTAAAAAAAATGAAATATCTAACTAATGCATTTGAAGGGAGACCAAAATGCACATTATTAAATATTATTAACATAGTTATATAAGTTTGGCTGATGAACATTCATAAACACATTTTATAGGATGTCTGGTGACCCCCTCTGAAGGAGTTATCTATCCTAAGTACATCCATGTAAAAAATACATAATCGATGCACCTTTGTAAAATTTATTCATGGTACTTATTATTTATATCCTTCCTGTACTTAATTGTTAATGGATTGATAGCCTCCATCCTCTGTTATTAATTGTTAATGGATTGTTAGCCTCCATCATCTACTATTAAGAGGTTACAGTTTAATTTTTAAGTCAATTTTTTTAATGTAGCAGTTATCAATCTCTCGAACCAGTAAACCACACAAAGAAAAATGGTTAATAAATTATTTGTTACAAATATCATATAAATAAGATGTCAGTTCAATGCCCTGGCAGAACTACACAATTTGAAATAAACAAGATGTCAGTTCAATGACAGGGCAGAACTACACAAAAAAAAATGGTTAATAAATTATTTGTTATAAATATGATATAAATGAGATGTCAGTTCAATGCCTTGGCAGAACTACACAAAAAAAAATGGTTAATAAATTATTTGTTACAAATATGATATAAATGAGATGTCAGTTCAATGCCTTGGCAGAACTACACAAAAAAAAATGGTTAATAAATTATTTGTTGCAAATATGATATAAATGAGATGTCAGTTCAATGCCTTGGCAGAACTACACAATTTGAAATAAATAAGATGTCAGTTCAATGCCTTGGCAGAACTACCCAATTTGAAATAAATAAGATGTCAGTTCGATGCCCTGGCAGAACTAGACAATTTGAAAAAAACAGTTGGATATAGTGATAAGCAGCAAGTTAAGAATTTCAAACCTAGAACATTGTGGAAAGCCCTATTTCAAATCCTATAGCATTTTAAATGCGGCTTGACATGGCCGCTCGATAACCAGAGCATATTGATCTCCGTTTCTGTTTCAATGGCAGAGCATATTGATCTCCGTTTCTTTTCAATGGCAGTGGCATGGCGGTGTGTTATATGGGGGTATCGAGCGGCCATGTCAGGCCACATTTAAAATGCTATAGGATTGGAAATAGGGCTTTCCGAACATTGTTGCTATTTTAATAAAGAATATTAACAAATATATATATTTTAAAACTGTATTTGAGGCACAAATCGCCCTGTGAGGGGCTTTTTGGTACGCAGTCATTCATGCATTGGTTAGTACAAAATATAGGAGTAGTTTATAGAGGTAATTGCCTAGACAGTCAAAAGAGGTGAGAATACCGCAAAAAAATTTCAAAAAATCTTGTACATACAGTGTTTGAATCATGTTTTTTTTTTTTTTTTGGTGGAAATGGATTCAGCACTGTCAAAAATTTATAAGGCACCTAAAATTATGAAATTTGACAACTTTTACTTAAATTTACAAAAATCTCTACCTAATGTTTTTAAAAAATATACTACATATTTTTATTATTTCAGTTGGATTTACCAGGTGGGTCTAGATTCACTGAATAGAAAACTGAGTTACATTCTCGTCATGTCTGAATGTACTTGCATTTGCTATCTTTTTTTTCAGAAGAAAAACTATATATATATATATATATATATATATATTGAGGCAATATATGCAACATAACCTGAAGAGTACATAGTAGCATGTGGTTCCCAGAAAAATGGTAACCTTGTACCTGCATTTGCCATCTATATATACTATATTAAATATAGAGTTGAAAGATGACGAAAATGCATCATAAAAACTTTTGTGGTCCAAAATCTCTGCTTCCCAAATCGTTGTATTGTCCACTTATGGTGAAGGAATCGCAATCTTTTGTTAACACTGAACATAGAAATTTTTATGAAAAGAGTAATGCAGCATTTAATTGTATATCTTTTCAATCGAGTCATTGCAAAATATCTTTTCAGAAAAGTTGTCTTATGTTAAACTGAGTACAGTTATTGGAAGATATAACTTCTCGAGGACAAGAAGCTGTAACTTTGTTTTTAGTGTTTTTCCCAAATCACATCGGTCTGTACTCAAAACTTCTGGCTTGCAATTTCTTTTGTAATCCATATCAACAACTGCGTTAACTTCATTGGATTGCGTGTCGTTTATGGCTTAAATTTACAGTTCAATGTGGTTGTGATGTATTTATTTTACTTTACTAACTTTTTCAAATAGAAAATGATATTGATGGGTCAGTTTAATAATATATATGTTATTATTAAGTTATATAAATTAAATGGTTGATTAATTTTGAAAAGTTTGAGATATAGATGAAGTAAAATAAGATAACTATGGTAATAAAGTTGGTCATAATTGAAATTTTATAGTAAGAAATTAATTACATGGTTAATTTTTTTATTTTTTTTATAACTTAATATTACAAATTATTTTTTATAAAATGCAAAATAATTTAATAAATTTAATTTAATCTTTTATTCAATAACACTTAGGATGAGGCCATAGGGACAACTCAATTGGAAATCTTGGTGTTATCAAGTAATATGTAAAGTATGAGATTCCCTTATTATGATGTTGAACACCCTCATTAAGTGTTAAGTATGTGATTGCAAACTCCAAAATTTAGGAATTTTCTTTCTGATATACCTATAGCACCTATATAAATTAAATAGTTAGTAAACAAATTGAATGGCTATAGCCATCAATCCATGATAAGCATGAAAACAATTATTTCCTTTACAAACTTAATTACTAGAGCAAGTTACCATATAAATTAAATCGCTAGTAAACGTTTATAGCCATGAATCCATGATAAGAATCAACACATTTACTTCATTATACATTTACGTGCTAAATTTAAAAAAAATAGAAAAATAATTAAATCATATTATTATTATTATTATTA